>JASJOG010000356.1:0-245358 GCA_030142905.1 Heliopora coerulea | reverse complement strand
GTAGTGTGAGAAACAGAGAACTCAGGGATGAAACGTTATTAGATTTACCAAAGTTAAAACTAAGATGAGGCAAACAATGTTTGCGTACTCCGGTGCAAAGGACTGGAATTCTCTGCCTAGATATATCAGAAAAATGACTTCTATTACAAGTTTTAAACGTTCTATTTATACGTATCTTTTAGACAATGATAAAGATTCCCATATTTGTAGTTTATAGATTAATTTAGATTATTTTTATTAATATTTTTCAATATTGTTACATAGTTAATTTATGTTTTATTACTACTGTTCTCCCGTTAATACCAGCTTTTATGCTGATGGGATTTTTTTAACAGTATAAATAAAGAATTTATTATTATTATTATTAAAGTTTTTTATTATCCCGGCATCGAATGGTTGTAAGCCGGTGGTCGTATTCTTTGGCAGAAGGGACACTTTAATGTTAGAAAACATTCCTACAAGGTGTGGAGGGTGGCACGGGGCATTGCTCATGAAAAGAAGAATATTTCGCTTTTCAGCAACAAATCGCCTATTTAGCCGTCGCAAGATCAATTGCATTAGCTCTGAATCCATCCAAGCTTTTTTATTGTTGAAATAGTAGGTCCGACAAGGGCGGGTTTTGTCTTTCAAACTTTTGAAACATCTCGGCGAAGCACTTTCTCCAGTTATGATAGGGCTCCTTTTCACCAGCAGCATTAACGATGATTAATGCCGTCAACCTCTGTTTAGATTTGTTTCCTCCCTTGCATCTCTCTCCTTTGCGGGATAATGATTTATCAGGTAAAGCTTTCTAAAAGAAAGCAGTTTCATCTAAATTCCTTATATCTTTCAATTCGTATTCCCTTGTCAGTTTTCGCTGACGTTCAGCACAAGAGTTAACAATTTCTTCATTGATGTCGCTTTCTTCTCCAGATATGGTAAAATTGGCAATGTTATAATAGTTTTTCACTTCTGTAACCATCCATTTGATGCCTTAAAATCGTCAATTTGTAATCGGTTGGCTATTTTCTTAGCCTCTTCTTGGATCATTGAACCACTGATTGGTATGTTCGAACCTAGAGCCGTACAAAACCAGTCAAAGACAGCCTCGCTTTCACTGTTCGAATTTAGCAGGCCTTTTCTTTCTCCTCATGTCAACGCAGCTGTTTGACTTCCATAACTGCATCACTTGTTCTTTGCTTTTCAAAATACACGAAGCTTGTGTTTTTCCAATGCCGAACATTTCGGCAATTTGCTGGACACCAGCAGCATTGTTTTCATCCTTGTACCTTATCAGCTGGACTTTCTCTTCGAGTGTTAGAAACTTTCGTTTTTGACTTGAAGCCATTTTGCTGGATAAACTTGTTTTTTGCATAATACGTTCAGAACCAAAACAAACTGAAGATGATAAAAATAGATTTGACAGCGTGGGAAACCTTGAATGCCATTCATTTCAGTCACGTAGGAAACATCCAAACATTGTTCAAAGATGTCAAAATATGGCTTGCTAACTGTCGGAAGAAAGTAACTTACTTGTGCTTAACTCGTATATCAAGGGTTATCACGCTTGTAGGATGTTTGGACATCTGTGATTAGAGAAATACTAACTTGTTGTCGAGAACCTAACAATATTAGGGATTCAGAGGCAGTTGTAGTTGCAGTTGCAGTAAACGGCGATCATAGCTCATGTATTCTTGGGCACGTGCCACTATATTTGTCCAAGTGTTTCACGCTTTTTAAAGAAAAGCACAAAGCAACAACAGAGGTTACAAGCAAAAAAGTAAACCGTGGCGCGGGCTTGGGTCTTGAAGATTCATTCAGATACAAGTTTTCCGGAGACACTTTTCCGTTGAATGGTTGAAACGTAAGGTAGAACACGAAGAAGCTATCTCAAAAAATATGTTTTCGAGGAAAAGCAACAGGAAGCGAAAAGCCAGATAAGCAATGGACAAATGATGTTATACAGTGTATGTAAACATTGGATCGTTTGGGCTGAGTTAATCTTCTAGCTGAACAATCCATTCCTTCTTTTTATAAGGATTTTTGCTCTGACTGTCCGTTATATGGAGATAATTTTAATTACATATTTTCAGTTCGACCCAACAAATGTGTCCGTTGTCCGTTTTTTGGAGGTGTCCGTTGTATAGAGGTTTTCATTATAAGGATTGAAAGTAAATAAAATCAGGATCTGCACTTACAGTCCGTTGTTTGGAGGTGTCCGCTGTATAGAGTGTCCGTTAGTAGAGGTTCCACTGTACTTGCTAATGAGGACAAACGGCAAAGAAGTCTGGTCGATGTTTATGATCAGACCATCGACAACGTCATAAGCACTCACCACTTCTTCAATAGATCAACAAAACGTGAAGCGAGTTTCTTTTAAAAAGCCAGGTGATACGGGTTGTTTTGCATTTGTTCCTCTGCGTTTACTGAAACCCAATCTTCTGAAAATTGACTGGCACCATGTATAGTGGAAATCCAGCTTTCCTCCGTTTTCCTTTAACGATGACCGGTCATTAGCCAGTACGATTCCTTTCGCTATGGAAATAGCAATGTTGTAATTGACAACACATCCCGCCGCTCTCATGCTTTTGATCATTGAGATAACTTTCTCATCGATGTTCTCGGGTAACAAAGTTTTTGCTCCACGTTGCTTCCTTGGCAATTGGTCGAGTTCTCTGCTCTCTTTTCTTTCCTTATTATAAGATTTGATCAATCCACAAACAGTGGACTCCGGTACAGAATGTTTTCTTCCCGCCGGTCGTATTCCATGCGTAAGTCCCCATTTTGCAGTTTCTCCTCGTTGAAAAGCATCATATTCTCCATATTTGCCCCTCTTCATCTTTGGTTCTGGAGTGTCCAAAAACAATTGTTGTTTTACTGCATTTTCTTCAGCAGCATTTAGGTTACCGCTAGAGGATGCAACAGAAATATCGTCTTGGGAAACCTTTTTGAAATACTTTAACAGAGCCATGAGCGTTGATTTCCAACACACGCTGTTTCTCTTTGTTAGCGCAGCTTGTATGAGGTTGAGCATAAAACGGAAATGTTTCACGTGTTTGCTACGCGTCATATGCAACACCTTGGGCGAACGCGACTGATCACTGACTATTGTGTAGGAAAATGGAAGGCATTTGCGTCGTGTGCAAATTTTGACAAATAGATATGTCTAAAATGCAAGTCATTCGTTTGTAACTGTGGAGTCAAGTGTTCAGTCCCGGCTTCTGAAGAATATCCTGGATGAAAAAATGGTTCGAGTGTTGCTTTATATAAACACTGTGACGACAAAGAAACATTTGCATCTGTTTGCTTTATTCAAGAAATTGTCACAGGAGAAACTAACAATTCAGACACTGACAACTCTGATTCAGTGAAACGGAATCCCGAGGGGACATCATTTTCTCTGGCTTGCGCATCACGCGGCTTTCATGAATACAGAAAAATCTGGGCTGCAAGAATCAACCAGCACTTGGTAGTGAAGCCACTTTCAGGCAACATATTTGACCCATATGCAATTGGTCTGTTCACTAGAATCAGAGGCAGGATTGAACCAATGTCGCTGGGTGGCCATTTTCCTCGAAAGATTTCTCGATTTTGTAAGTTCTTTTTCGAATAAGGGGGCAATATGAAAGCAACAGTTCGTGACACTAAACTTCGACGATCTTTCTTACCTCAAGGGGGCTTGGAGATTCCCATTACTTTAACGGTCATGCAAAACAATGCGAGTTTGTAAATTTACAGCAAAATGCAGGCATTCCTCGTGGAATATTACGTGAAGGCTAAAAATATTCCGACAGAAATTGCTCAGGATGATGAAGACATTTTATATTTTTAATGTTATACTTTAAAATATATATCATATGTATTTGCATAAATAAACCAAATGATTTTGTCTCATGTTACATCACTCTGCTTTTCGCGCGGATTATATTTCGCGCAGTACTAAAATTCGCGCAACTATGCGTGCGCGAATTTTAGTACTGCGTGAATTTTAATTCGAGTAAGGTATAATTTTTAGCATTTACCGTTTCGTATAACGCACGCAATGATTGGTCAGTTACCGTGTTTATATCAGGTTATGCAAACACGGTTATGACATCACAGCGCCGCTTGACTCCAGAATTTGTTCTAGGCGCGAATGAGAACTTCTGATTGGTTTACAAATCTATAAGAACTAGCCATTCAATATTGAAAGTTAAGTCCGATATTCACAATTATTATTTTTCAGTTCATTGCTCATCTTATTAAAGAAATACAAACTGTTTTGTTCTGTTAATATAGCCTGATGCAAACACTCGGACAGGTTGCGAGAACTCTCAAGCGGCTGCATAATTTAAATTCTCCCAACCTTCTCCTCGTGTTTACATCGTACTATACAAACATTAAAAAACATTTTGAATTTCTTATTGAAAGTTTTTCAAATTTGGTTAACTTGTCACCAGAGAATAGCTCCTATTCAGCAAGTTTAGTTATTCAAAGCAACGACAGCACTGTCCTTTTTCTACATTCAATCCATTCGTTTTTCACTGAATAACGAATTCATCTACTCATTACGGTATATCCTTCGGTAAAAGTATCCACACTTTGAAAAACCGACCGTACAAGTCCATTTAAATGAAGGTCGAAGCATCTTTAGTTACACTTGGACTGCTGTTTTTTATTGGATATTTTTGATATGTATAGGCTTTACCAAGAAAAATTTAAGATCTGTTTGATGCATTGTAAACCCATAGGGAAAAACTGAACTCAGATAGATCGTTTCAACTCAACACCCAGAGATTCACAAGACAAAAGACATAGTCATCTTGGGTGAGCGGCAACATAACTTAATTAAAAATGTGTGGTTTAGGTAGACCACAAAATAACTAAACGAGTTTGACAACGAATGTCGTAATTATCAATGGAAAACTGTATGGGGCGCAACCTGGAAAGAATGGAAGCAATTGCCCTCACTTGTGAAACAGTCCTATATTTCAAAACACACAGCATCTTTTTCAAGGAAATTGTGGCGGGGGGTTTCGTTCTGTTTTTCTTTTTTTGTTTGTTATTATTTTGTTCAATATTTTTGACAGGAAATGCATTTTTAGTGCGTTTTCAATGCTCTAAAATAGAAAAATACTTCCACAGGTAGCAGAAAGATTATTGAACTAACTTTCCTTACAGAAAAACTGGTTGCATCTCTGAAAACTGCATTTAAGTTGAAGTTAAAGATAAAACTACAACCAGAAGTACTTGGAAATGACCCTTTTTGACCATTAACGACTTTGGGATATCATCAAACCCATCAAATTGAAATAATTACCCCATTGCATTCACTCACACTGTAAATTCTAACGTCTTTTTAAATATATCTTACCAGTTCCTTTGATTTTAGGTCGCCTGGACTCCTCATACTCAATGAGCTTATCGGAATACGGCTTGGTTACACCACTAGGCTTTCCAAAGCTATGTTCTAGGCCAGGAAATAAATTAACCGCAACCGACTTTAGTACAAATGAATACTAAAATGTGCTGTTTTAAAATACATGCAGACTATATTCATGCATCTGATGGTCTACAAATGCAATTTAAAAAACACTGAAGGCATAATTACAATGCAAAAATGAAAATTAAGTTGGGTACTGAAGACTTTCTTTCACAATATTTTCTTTCAAGCTCTTATTTGGTTTGAGAATAATTTTAGAATTCAGTTAAAACGACTAGGTGGGGTTTACTCTTAGCAAGCAGGATCAGTCTACCACTGTTTTACTCTAGACCATTTTACTTGTCAAGAAGAGAGATCTGGACGATCGACGGAAACCGGAATGGTGAAAGCAGCGATTATTTTAAAACACGCAACCATGGTTTCAACCGCCTAACGTCCATAGGAGTAACCATGAACAGTAAAACACACACTCCTTAGGTTGCGAATGTTTTTGTAGATAATTATGATTAGCCTGTGATTTTATTTTAGACTGATTAGATTTGCAGCGTTGCTCTTTTCCACTTTATTTGCACTGTTATAGCTTATCTTGGGTACAATTTCCTAGCTGCTTGAGTCGTCCATGAATACGATAAAATGATTGACTGATCAAAATCATTGATTAGACCTAGATTCTCAATTTAGATTAAGATGGGTATTCCCACTACCTTGGATTTTAAGTTCGTACATATAAACTACGTTTTTCGTTCTACTACTTTCCTTGGCCTACTCCAACGTTGCTGTTCTCATATTCCTAAAATCTAATCTCTTCGGCAGAAATATGGTGTGCATAATGCACATGGAAGAGCACACTTCGGATATTTGTGTGTTGAGGAATACCAGATAATCAAAAATAAATGATAAATATTTTTGAGCGACTAAGATATGTTGATATTTATTAATGGATTGTTCACAGTTCTATTATTCCCACAGATTTTGTATTTTACGCACTAGATTCCAGGTATTCCACTTTACCACGTAATGTCAAATAAACACTACTGCTCTGGACAGGTGTTTTCACTTGGAACGTTCTTAACAAAGAGATTTTTCCAGTTAAAGTCTCTAACTCTCCGACTGCATCTGTAAACAAATAACTTTACTTGGAAATACACAACGCGCATTAAAATACCCCACCTATGAGAGATAAGTAGACATGCGCAGCGGTAATTTAAAAACTAAATGAAACTTAAACCGCACGTAGATGAGCATCTCGATTATATTAAAAACTAGATAAAATTTACGAATATATTGAAACAGTTCTCTAGTTTATAAGCAATTTAAAATAACGTCAAAACCTTTCCATAAGTCTAGTTCATAACTAACCCGCAACACAATCACATGAAATTCTACCAACATGTTAAAATGTCTTACCAAATTTTCCGCCTTTAAAAATTCTACGCTCCTCACCACTGATCTCTTTGGAATAAGGAAAACGGTGCCTCAATACTTTGGATACAGACTTTCCTGCTGGAAATACATAAGATACCAAGAGTATTTTGTAAAACTGAAATTGACATAGACATTCTTCAATATCTAACGAGTCACTGTACTATGACACTGACATCAATTATGACATTTAAATTGGAAAAATGCCTAGTTCCAATATGGCAAAAGAATCTAATAAAAAAATCTATTTCTGCGGTACACTGAATGGTAAAAATCGATTGCATTTGTCAATGAGTAGCAAATCTTTCGTTTAATTGAAGATCTCTTACTTTCCTTTTGTTTATAGTACGACGTTTTGTAATTTAACGAAGCATATATACTAAACCTGTAGTATACATAATCTGCATAAATGGCAAATTATGTCATGTTTCGAGAATGAAAGGCTTCAAAGATACTGTAAAAAAATTCCACTCTCCACCCTCTCGACACGACAAAGCCGTAATTAGTTTTCCGACTGTGGTACGAACAAGTTTCTCCAGATGAAAAAATTATTGGCATATTGTTGTACGGTTTGTGTCGTTTGCTCACTGGGAGTACGTATCGAGCGCCTGATTTCTCTAAAAAGTGGAATAACATTAGCGTAACAAACTCGTTTCTCGGGTTTTATCAGAGGAAGCCAAACGCTCCAGAGCAATCAACCTTTAGTCTCATGATTGACTTGTTTTCATGATTTTTTTCTTCAAAAGCTTCAGATTCATTTAAAATTTTTTCATTCACGGTTCACTGCAGATAGGGAAGCCGAGCTCTCCAACGCAATAAAAACAACTCAGTCTTTGATTTCGCGTTTGATGATGTTTTCTCGTGTTCGGTTACCCTGACGAAACGCTCAAACTCGTTGTTCATATATCAGGTAAATTGATGCGACAACAACTACTTCTTACTGTTGAATGTTACATAAATTTGTACCCAAAACGAAACCCAAATGAACGTTACCATCGTAAGAAAATCAAGTTTTTTAGTTAAAATGTATATATCATCAAAACAGTTTTCAGCTGCTTTAGATGGGCGCTTACAATGACGAAGAAGGGCTGTGACAGTTCGTCGACGTCTATTTCTGTTTTTGACTTAATCTGGTTATTGTATTATACATTTAAAGGTAGGTGATGATATCAAGTTAGTCAAACAGCATTGTATCAAATCTACAACTGGGTGTTTCTTCAAAGTTATCGACCAAAACGACTTGAAACGTTGCACATGCATGGATGCAGGTCAAAAAACTAAAGAACAAGGTTCTAGCTACATGGTGATAATGGCAACTGATTGATACCAAGAATGATTGATGTATAAAACATAACAGTTTGCTGTCTCTTATGTACCTCTATTCACCTCTAACTACTGTCCATCTACATGTGATGACTGAGTCGTCACCTAACGCATGCGCAAAAGCCGCAACGACGTAAGCATCTCGCTAATGTCAAGAACTCGGATAAATTTACAAATATTTCTGCAGAATTCTTTCGTTTTTAAGAGATTTGGAATAAACATCACTGCCACTCAACAAGCTTAGCTTATAACAAATTGTACACACTATCATCAAAAGTTCTACCAAAATATTAACCCTATTTCACATGGGGGGGGGGGGGGGGTTGGCCCCCCCACATATACTTTGTTTCATAAAATTTGAACCACTTGTCCAATTCGGCTGAAATTTTGTGACTTTTAATATTTTTTTATTGCGGTTATTTTGCTCTAAAGAAGTTTTAAAAATTTTCGCGTTTTCCGGGGGTAATTCCACTTTTGTCGCCAAGGGATGAAAAATCACTTTTTGAGGTTTTACAATCTTTGGTTTTATTTTCGTCTGATTACATTTTTTGGACTATAATGTTGAATTTTTTCTGCCTACCAATTACATCTTAGGTCTAAGACAAATTTGAATGCGCAATCATCATTTTTTTTTTTCAGGGGGTAAAATTCAATTCCGGCTGTTATTTTTTGAACTCAAACATTCTAATGTTTTTCTCAAACTTTAATGTCTTAGTTAATTACTACATCTTCTTAATTACTACATCTTCAATTTAGTTCTACGTGTGCCTTTTGCAACTGGAAAATGCAGTCTCGGGGGTAAACACAATAAGTTACTTTCAGGTATTCTGTAATTAGTAATTAGTGGAATACAAATCACAGGCAAAACGTTTCTTTTATACAAATCTTCAAAGCTTCCCTTTTGTATGAAAGTGTTAGTTGAACCATTATTGATATTTTGATGTATAGAAAGAAGTGTAAAACAGATTAGAAACCCTACTTATCTGAGGTATTGAAAAAGGTGTGAAAAGTTACAAAAGTTACAACAAGTGACAGGACGTCGAACAACCAGCAGCACTTGAAGCTCCAAGTGATCGAAAAAGATGCTTTTACTGCATCGAACAGTTGAAGGGAAAGCCTAATTACAAGTAACAAAAGAACAAACTTGGAAAATCTAAGCATTGTTGTCCATCCTGTCAAAGAACAGTATGCACAAAGCACGCAAGCTACGTATGTAATGAATACATTGAAAAATTCCACATATAGACTTGAACGGACCCCCAGCAAAGACACTTGAAAAAATTTTTTGTAGATATTTTGATGTTTTTTGACTAGTAATATATTTTTCTAGCATATCCCAAAGTTTTATGCATTTCCCATTTCCCGTTCTCGAAATAATTAGGGGGGGGCCAAAAAAGCCCCCCCCCCATGTGAAATAAGGGTATACCGATATGCCATGTTAAATAGGGTTAAAATGTCTTAACAGTTATTTCGGTTCCAAGTTTACCAGACTCCTCGTCACTCCAATCCTCAGAATCAGAACTACTGCTTTCCGTTGAAGATCCTAAAGAAGCGAAACAGCCATTATAACATATTAGAAATATCTGTAAACGTTTATAAGCAAACAAATCAAATAACAATAGTTAATACTTTTAATAGATATTTTACAGAATTGGGACCATCATTAGCTAATAAGCTGGCTAAACCAAGTAAATCAATCAAGTGCCGGATGAAGTCAGATTTTCTAGAATCTTTTTCGTTACAAAAAGAATCACCATTGAAAGTCTTGGAACGTATCCATAACTTGGATTGTTCTAAGGCTACTGGCTTCATACCACCAAGTGGTTTCATATATACCAAGGGAAGTGTGGTCTCCCTATCTCCATAAGAACATAAAGCTATTAGAATAATTACAGCGACGGCCAACTAACTTTATCTTGAATTATTACAGCTCAGAGCATTAGGATCGATTCGTCAAGCTTAACTTGGTTCCTTTGAATTATTGGCGCAAGTACAAAGACCTCGTTTACTTACATAAATACTTAAATGAACCTTCGATCACTGACGCATTTTGCTATGTTTCTATTAAAGTTGCATCTGCGACGAGATTATCAAAGAAATAATGCGTTCTTACAATCTGGTTTTGCGCTCACTGAAACGTTTAAATCTAGTTATTTTAATCAAACAGTTGATCTTTCGAATTCGTTTCCTTTCCGTATTCCTTCTATAAATTGTTTTAATTCTTTCAATGTCTCTCTCAGTAAACTTTTACTTGAAAGTTTTACATCAAGATTTAAAGTTAATGATATCTATACTTGGCGTATAATATGTACGAAATGTCATGAGCAATCCAATCTGGCTCTAAATTCTGCATGTTATTGTTGTTTTTAGTTTTTCTTTTATCTCTATTTTTATTTTAAGTTTTCTTTATTATGAAATGTGTATTTTTAGGGTGACTTGTCTTGTTTGGGCCTTGGGCCTGTTGCGAGTCTCTCCTTACAGCATATTGTCTTATTTACATGTGTAATTGTTTTTACTTCCTAATAATTACAGTCAAAGTTCAATAATTCAATTTCAATTTTAAATTCAAAAACCAACTGATGTTAAGTTTGTTCAAACTTCAGCAAAACATTTATATATTCCAATATGTCAAATATTTAACTGATCTCTTGAGACGAAAATTGTTCCAGACATTTTGAAGGTACCTAAAGTGACACCCATATTAACAGGTGCGGATAAGTCAGAAATTTCTAGTCAAAGACCTGTGTCTGTGCTTTCTTCCATTTTCCACAATTTTAGAAAAAATAGTTTGTAAGCAATTAATAAACTATCTTGAGGATAACTCGTTATTATATGAATTTCAATTTGGATTTTGGAAAGGGAGGAACATCACTATATCAATTGTAGGTTTTACTCAACGAACATCGGAAGCAATCGACAAAGGTGAAATATCTCTTGGACTGTTTTTAGATTTGTAAAAAGTTTTTGATACAGTGACTCATGAAATATTATTGCAAAAATTATTACGAGAAAGCAAACATTGTCATTCCCGTACTTTCTACTTTTTGACGCGGCCATGTTGGAGTTATGACATCACAGCGCCACTTGACTCCAGAATTAGTTCTAGGCGCGAATGAGAACTTCTGATTGGTTTACGAATCTGTAAGACCTTGCCATTTAATGTTGAAAATTAAGTTCGTAATTCACAATTATTATTGCTCAGTTCTTTGCTCACCTTATTAAAGAAATAGGAACTGTTTTGTTCCATTAATATAGCCTCATGAAAACACTCGGAAAGGTTGCGAGAACTCTCAAGAGGCTGTATAATTCATATTCTCCCAACCTTCTCCTCCTGTTTATATCACGCTACATAAACATAGTACAACAATTTCAATTTCTTATTGAAAGTTCTTCAATGTTTGGTTAACTTGTCACCAATGGATAACTCCTATTCAGCAAACAACATGTGTTCACTGCACAAGTTTGGTTATTCAAGGGAACGACAGAATAGTCCTCTTACTACGTTCCATTCGTTAATTTTTCACTGAATTGCGAACTCATCTACTCACTACGGTATATCCATCGGAAAAGGTATCCAGACTTTGAAAAAGCGACCGAAAATGTACATTTCAATAAAGGTCGGAGCATCTTTAGTTCGACTTGGACTGCTGTTTTTTATTAAAAGTATACTCAGAATGCATACATACATATAGTCACACGAATATAATTTTAAGAAAACTTGGTAGAATAATTTGTGGGAAAATAGAACTGAAGAAGAGCATTTATGTCTTTCATTTATGTCTTTACGTCATGTCTTTTCATCTTGTTCAGGATTTCAATAAGTCTGTCTTACTCATTTCTGGGGTGGGTAGCCCAATGAAACAAAATGGCGTCTCCAGGATTCTTCGACTGTTTGAATCTGGATAGTTTAGCCGAGTACCCCAAGTATTCTGCCAATACTTCATTACCTCCACCCAGAAATGGCTCGTTTAAAATTATACAAGCGTGTTCGTAGACGTTTGGAGGTAAACCATAAATTGTTTCTAAATCTTTTTATAAAAAGTCACGATAGTGTATCATTCTTTTTCTCGAATAACATGTTAAATAAAATACGTTTAGGTATTGCATATCATCGTGTATGAGAGACAAAAAATTTCCATTTATCAGTTTTCAGAAGACGCCTGATTTTAACGTCTAACAGAATGTAAGGGTGTCCATTTGACCATCCTGTATCTGGTACCTCAAAAGTGCACGACAATGCTTTATGATATTATGAAACGAAAACTTCACAATTAACCTACCCTGCTGAAGTCAACTGAAAAGTGTTGACTCGAGCGGGATTTGATCTTGCACCATCGGGATACCGTTCCGCTGCTCTATCGAGTGCACAGGGATTGAAGACGAGTTTTTATCCAATTTTAAGTGCACGAGATATTCTCGCGACAACTTAACGCTATCCATGAGGATGGATGTGCAATGTTTCAATTCTATTTCAGAATCATCCTCCGGGTATTATGAAACGAACACTTCACAATTAACCATCATACCCTGAGGATGATTCTGAAATTGAATTGAAACACTATACATCCATCCTCATGGATAGCGTTAAGTTGTCACGAGAATATTTCGTGCACTTAAATTGGATAAAAACTCGCCTCCAATCCCTGTGGACTCGATAGCTCGACAGGTAGAGCGGCGGACCGGTATCCCGAAGGTGCGAGTTCAAATCCCGCTCGAGTCAACATTTTTCAGTTGACTTCAGCAGTGTAGGTTAAAAGCTTTATGATTTGGGTACTAAACTGAATGAACTCCGTTGTTTAAAGCTTCAATAACTTGTGACCAAAGGATAACTCCTATTCAGCAAAAAAAAATGTGTCTACTGCACAACGTTGGTTATTCAATGCATAGATAGTACTATCCTATTTCTTTCAAACTTTTCATTTCAACTGAACAATTATCTTCATCGAGGCTTTTACAAATTTGATAAGTCCGTTAATCGTAAACCGAAGACTTTTACGCCGACCGAAACCTAGGGCAAAAATATTTTGCGGGTAAATTCGTGATGTTCGCAAGCGATTTTTATCGTCAAAGTTCGAAGTTACAACGTGCGGGAGTTCAATTTCTCATCATGCATGGCAAGGGATTTGGTTTGAGAACATTATAAGTTACTGATCAATGATTGCACAGTCATAAATAAAGAATTCGATTATCCGGTATTTTGGATTATCCGAACGGTTTTCCGAATTGTAATGTACCAGTTGTTCGGATAATCAAGGAAGTACTGTATTTGGTTGGAAGATAATTTATGTAGCAGTCAAAACATTTAAGCAGGATTCAAGCCTTATAATGAAAGAATGTTATCGTTTAAAATATGTCTACCATGGTTTTGAACGACTAAGTTCTATAGCAGTTACCATACATAGTGGATCATATACCTCGTATTTTCTTTTAATCAATGGTTTTATTTTAAGTTGACCAGATTTGATAAAAATCATTGATTAAGAAATGAACTTTTGTCAAGCTCTATGCTAAGAAAAACGAGTTCTTAGCCCCAGACGGGGATCGAACCCGCAACCTTCTGATGACCGGTGAGACGCTCTAACCATTGAGCCACCAAGACTCAGATACCGAGCTAAGGTACTAGTTCAATATATGTGTGGCCTGGGCGGAAGCCTCTATATGTTCATAATGAGATCTATGATATATATATATATATATATATATATATATACATATATATATGAGAAATACATCAGAAATCGTTTTTCTAGGGGTGGAGCTTGACGAACGTACATCTCTCATTCAACATATCTCCAAGCTCACACAATTCAAATATATATCTCATAGACCACATTATCAACATATAATGGCTTCTGCTTAGGTCGCACATAGATGTCGGACTTGCACCTTAGCTTATCATCTGAGTCTTGCTATCTCAATGGTTAGAAGGTTGTCATCAGAAGGTTGCGGGTTTGATGTCCGTCTGGGGCTCAGAAATCGTATTTCTGAGCATAGAGCTTGAAGAACATACATCTCTCATTCAACATATCTCCAAGCTCACACAATTCAAAATTTATATCTCAAAATCATTGATTAGGCCTACAGTCTATGTTCGGGATAGGATTAGAATTAGGTTACTTGAGTATGCGATTGCCTAATTAATTCTGGAGTCCGTTAAACTGCACTTGACCCCAATACCCCATTTGTGAGGGACAACTAGGCACGCATGCGCAAAAGCCACGACAACGTAAGCATCTCGCTAATGTCAAGAACTCGGTTAAATTTACAAATATTTCTACAAAATTGTTTCGTTTTTAAGAGATTTGGAATGAACATCACTACGTCTTACGGCGTCTTCCCTTTCGGCTTTGAGGACTTGCTTCATCAACGTCTTGATCACTACTTTCGTCCTTTTGCTTACGGCGTCTTCCCTTTTGGCTTTGAAGACTTGCTTCATCAACGTCTTGATCACTACTTTCGTCTTTTTGTTTACAGCGTCTTCCCTTTTGGCTATGATGACTTGCTTCATCAACGTCTTGATCACTACTTTTATCTTTTTGCTTACGGCGTCTTCCCTTTCGGCTTTGATGACTTGCTCAACGAATTTCTCCATTACTTCTTTCACCACTTTGTTTACGGAGTCTTCCGGCCTTAGAGCTTTGATCATGTGCTTGGTCAACACCCCGCTAATTACTTTCATCACGTTACTTTCGGCATCTCTTCTTTGGACTTCGATCATGTTTCTTTCGGAAGAATGGTTTCCCCGATCGAACGATCAATAGCAATCGCCGGCGATTATTTGGAAACCAGCCTTTACAGCCTCGCTTCTTATGACTTCGACTACGTGTTTCATGATGATTTCTATCACTACTTTCATTGCCTTGCTTTTGGCGTTTTCTCTTTCGGCTTTGATAACTTGTTCCATCAACGTCTTGGTCACTACTTTCATCACTTTGGTTATGGCGTCTTCCCTTTTGGCTTCGATGACTTGCCCCATCAACGTTTTGATTACTACCCTCACCACATTGTTTACGGCGTCTTCCCTTTCGGCTTTGACGACTTGCTTCATCAACGTCTTGATCACTACTTTTATCTTTTTGCTTACGGCGTCTTCCCTTTCGGCTTTGACGACTTGCTTCATCAACGTCTTGATCACTACTTTTATCTTTTTGCTTACGGCGTCTTCCCTTTCGGCTTTGATGACATGCTTCATCAACGTCTTGATCACTACTTTCGTCTTTTTGCTTACGGCGTTTTCTCTTTCGGCTTTGATGACTTGCTCAACGAATTTCTCCATTACTTCTTTCACCACTTTGTTTACGGAGTCTTCCGGCCTTAGAGCTTTGATCATGTGCTTGGTCAACACCCCGCTAATTACTTTCATCACGTTACTTTCGGCATCTCTTCTTTGGACTTCGATCATGTTTCTTTCGGAAGAATGGTTTCCCCGATCGAACGATCAATAGCAATCGCCGGCGATTATTTGGAAACCAGCCTTTACAGCCTCGCTTCTTATGACTTCGACTACGTGTTTCATGATGATTTCTATCACTACTTTCATTGCCTTGCTTTTGGCGTTTTCTCTTTCGGCTTTGATAACTTGTTCCATCAACGTCTTGGTCACTACTTTCATCACTTTGGTTATGGCGTCTTCCCTTTTGGCTTCGATGACTTGCCCCATCAACGTTTTGATTACTACCCTCACCACATTGTTTACGGCGTCTTCCCTTTCGGCTTTGACGACTTGCTTCATCAACGTCTTGATCACTACTTTTATCTTTTTGCTTACGGCGTCTTCCCTTTCGGCTTTGACGACTTGCTTCATCAACGTCTTGATCACTACTTTTATCTTTTTGCTTACGGCGTCTTCCCTTTCGGCTTTGATGACATGCTTCATCAACGTCTTGATCACTACTTTCGTCTTTTTGCTTACGGCGTTTTCTCTTTCGGCTTTGAAGACTTGCTTCATCAACGTCTTGATCATTACTTTCGTCTTTTTGCTTACGGCGTTTTCTCTTTCGGTTTTGACAACTTGCTTCATCAACGTCTTGATCACTACTTTTATCTTTTTGCTTACGGCGTTTTCTCTTTCGGCTTTGATGACTTGCTTCATCAACGTCTTGATCACTAATTTTATCTTTTTGCTTACGGCGTCTTCCCTTTCGGCTTTGATGACTTGCTTCATCAACGTCTTGATCACTACTTTTATCTTTTTGCTTACGGCGTCTTCCCTTTCGGCTTTGACGACTTGCTTCATCAACGTCTTGATCACTACTTTTATCTTTTTGCTTACGGCGTCTTCCAATTCGGCTTTGATGACATGCTTTATCAACGTCTTGATCACTACTTTCGTCTTTTTGCTTACGGCGTTTTCTTTTTCGGCTTTGAAGACTTGCTTCATCAACGTCTTGATCATTACTTTCGTCTTTTTGCTTACGGCGTTTTCTCTTTCGGTTTTGACAACTTGCTTCATCAACGTCTTGATCACTACTTTTATCTTTTTGCTTACGGCGTTTTCTCTTTCGGCTTTGATGACTTGCTTCATCAACGTCTTGATCACTAATTTTATCTTTTTGCTTACGGCGTCTTCCCTTTCGGCTTTGATGACTTGCTTCATCAACGTCTTGATCACTACTTTTATCTTTTTGCTTACGGCGTCTTCCCTTTCGGCTTTGACGACTTGCTTCATCAACGTCTTGATCACTACTTTTATCTTTTTGCTTATGGCTTCTTCCCTTTCGGCTTTGACGACTTGCTTCATCAACGTCTTGATCACTACTTTTATCTTTTTGCTTATGGCTTCTTCCCTTTTGGCTTTGATGACTTGCTTCATCAACGTCTTCATCACTACATTCATCTTTTTTCTTACGGCGTCTTCCCTTTTGGGTTTGATGACTTGCTTCATCTACGTCTTGATTCCTACTTTCATCACTTTGTTTATACTCTGTTTCTTCTCGACTTTCACGTCGCTTTTCATCTAAAATTACATTTAAGCATAAACATTGCCCATTTAAAGTATTTGTGAAATAAAGAAAAAATCGACCTTATATATTTTTCTTCCGAAAGTAGATTCAGAATAACGAAGAAACCCGTTCAATATTTTTTTTTATCAGTTTTCATTGTGTAGATATAAGCATTTAAAATATCGGAATGATGACATCACAAGGTGAAAAGGTTTTGGCAGAAATACGTTGCCATTGTTTTTTAAATCACCACTACAATTCTTTCGAGGCGGGAGCTCTCTCTTTGAAAAGGAAAATCAGGTGGAGTTAGCCAGAATAAAATGATAGAAGTCTTATGCTCCGGGGAAAGAGTTAGTGTTTTATGAACAAAACATGGCCGCATTACAGTTTTTCAACTATCGATGTGCGAAGTATAATATTTAAAAAATCAGCAAGAGTGCTTTATCAGGTTTAAAACACGAAACGTTCACCGAGTGTCTTAGGTCCGATGAAGCACGCACTGTGAGTTTTTTAAATGACTTCAAAAACAAACCTCTTAATGCACTAATTCGTGAAGGTTTGAAAATTGTTTTCTAGGCCAAAGGAAGTGGAGAAGAAAATAAATTTGTTTTTATCACATTTAAAGAAGGGACGCAGTTATGATTTTCCTTTGCATTTCGGTCATGAATTATTAATGACTTTTGGAAATTTATTGACGTACCGTGGCAAAATGTTAGGTCTCAAGCTCTAATGAGTAAACGAGAACTGGCTTCATTTTCAAATAAGACTTATACTAGGAATTCAGGACATAATATCAAAGTCATACCCTGAACAAAGCCAGCAACGATTGTTTAAGAAACGTGAATATTACCGAACAAAAGATTCTGGAACAGTGTGTTTCCAGGGTAACTGTAAAAAGTTGACTGGTCAGTAGACCACTAAAATGGTCACACTAACCACATGTTTGTCATCATTCAGACTACATATCACAAAATACCCCCACTTTGATGTTTTTCTGGGAACGCTTGTCTACCTTGTGACGTCATTGTAATAAGATTTAAAATGTTTTTCTCGATAACGGCAACTGACAAAGAGATAATTTGAAAGGTGTTCTTCATTATTCAGAACCTACAAAGAAGAATATACAAGTTTACTTTGTTCACTTCATGCTCATATGTTACCCTGAGGATGATTTTGAAGTAGAGTCAAAACAATGCACATCTTCTAAAATCAAGCGTTAAGTCGTCGCCGGAATCTCTCGTGCACATAAATAGGATAAAATGAGCATACTGTTCAAGGTTAACTTGATAGCTCAATTGGTAGCGCAGCGGTCCCGTAACCTGAATATGCGAGTTCCAATCCCGCTCTGGTCAGCTTTTCTAGTTGACTTTAGCAGTGTAGGTCAGTTCATGAAGTATTCAATGGGAGAGCTGATTCCTAATTAGACTCAACCCCTTGAAATGGTGGTACAAGCAAAATCGTAAAAGAGGAGAAACACTATGTGTTTAACTGGGTAATCCTGATATTTAACGATCACTTGGGTCGCTAACGGTTTCTAGCTTCCCTATTTAATGTCACATCTAAAAATCCAAGAAACATCTCAATTAATGACTGATCGCCAACAAGTGTTAATGCGTTAATTTCTTGGGGAGGTATTGGGCAAGGAAGATATATTCCAGGGGCCCAGGCTAAGTTTATTCTGTGAACGGGAACGTTTCATGGCGGATCCAAACACATTAAATTATCGAACGAGGAACAGACAAATTGCGAACTACACACCTACTAAGGTAAATACAAGACTTTCTAAAAAAAATTAACCTTTTTACAATTCTAGAATGCCAGCAATATAACTGAATCATATTACCACCGAAAAACCTGTCTAACATATACAAATACTGCACTGGCAAGGTTGCAACGCTCATTTCTAGACCTACATTTTGTGTAGAAGTAATATTAGCAAAACATATTGAATATTCCTAATCAAACTGAGTGTTTCCCGTTCAGTTTTTCCAGTCGCCATTTTGAGTTTGATTACAGAAGTTTCAAACTGCTTTAAAAATTTTGTTTGATTAAGGACAGTTTGTGTGTGGGTTAACTGTAAATACTTTTATACAAAGTAGGAGTTCTATTTTAAAGTAATTTGATAAAACACATTTTAAACATATCTAAATTTTTCATCCTCAAACTTTTTAGACAGCTCAGCCTTTAGAGCGCCGAACAAACATACTGAAGTTGGCCAGTTCGAATGTCCACGGACGTCCATTAATAGCGTTGTTAGGTGATTTTGATACTGTAATTAATGCGTGGGAAAATATGTGAACCTTTTTGCCATACCTGAAGGTAGATTTAAATAGATCACAATTTTCTCTCCTTCCAATAATTCAATAAGGTCGTCTCTTCCCATTTTTGTAAGGAGCACTATCAGCTTCTTGACATCATTATCAAACTTAGTTCCCCAGTCGGACAGGAGAGCATCTGAAGGATTTTCTTTGCTTTGAAATGTCTTTAATTTACCAGCGTTGTATCCCATGTGTCCTGCCAATTCTTTGTAATCTTCACCCGGAATTGACTTGTTCAATTCTGTACAGACTTCGTTGTATACCAATGCATTAAGGTCACGGATTGGAAACCTTTCTTTTTTGTTCCCTGTCGTAATAATGGGAATGATAAGAGTATGATTAAATGTACCGATAGTTATACAACAGGTCAATGGTAAGTGGTTTTTAAACCACCGCACCCGAATCACAGCTTTAATGATTTAGGACTTGTAGTGCAAGACAATTATCATACGTAATTGCCGACAGAAAAAGAATTGCAGTTGTTCGAGTTTAAAATTCTGGCGCAAAAAACTTGTAAACTGAACAAGTTATCAAACGTTCAACACTAGCTTATCAGTAGTGAGTTAACCTTTGAGGGTTAATGATCCGATTTCGAGCAAAATCTGACACTTTTTCGGTAATGCGTGATTCCCTCAAAAAATTAACAGCTACTGCGCAGGCAAAACAGATCCACGTTCCACTCTTCATCAGGGTTTCAATAAAAATCGTTTGTGGGGTACAGCTGAAATCTGGACTGAGATCATTGATTCTGAATGTTTTATATACAACCATTTGGCAAAAATTGAGAACTGGTTGATATAAAGACTAATGTATATCAGATTTCGGGATTCAGAGCCATAGTACCTGTAATTAGTGCGAAATGCATCCTCTTCTGTCCTAAGAAGGACAAGCACCAGGGATCTCGATGACACCGTAACACAATGCACTCCCAAATCATTATAGTTGCACAGGAAGGTTTATAACTGTGATCTTTAGCAGAGCACGTTGCCTAGCAAAATTTAGCCGAAATCATTCTCCAATGACGTCACGTTAAAGTCGTTGTTATAACACCAATATTAACTTTTTTGCGGTCCGTACCCGACGTTTTAAATTTACTCTGGTTGACGCTAGACGATTTTACTCGTCCAGGGGAGACATCTTGGGCAGGAAAGGTTTAACGTGAGACAGGCCAGAGAGAGATATAACACAGAGAAATTTCTCAGTTAAACTTAAAACTTATTAATCGTGATTTTAATTCTATTTCTTGCGAGGTACTAAAGTTCAGGTCACCTGAGAAGTGTTACAAATTTTGTGTTCAACGCTGAGCGAAACAACTTACGAATGGCGCGTACAAACTTGTAAGAAGGCTGATAAGCAGAGATGCTCTATGTTTTTACGAAATAGGAAGACAAAAGAAAGGTGAAGTAACCATAGGAATCCTACAGTTTTTCTAACTTATATCATGACTTAGTGCGATATTTGCCCGCACACCACCGTGTAACAGCATTATAAGAATTACTACGATTTTGAATTACTGTCACATTTCGAGAAAAAAAAATTAAAACCATATGGGAAATGATTCCGAAAAAAATTAAAATAAATTGAGAAATAGCCAAGTAATGTGTATGGGCAGATACATAAATATAAAATTCGGTACGACATATCAGATAAAGTGTCATTTTGCACATGCACTTCATGCACTGAAATACTAAAATCGTCTAGGAAAAAACGACTCACTTTCCTGTGAATGGGAATTTTCGTGGGAAGATTCAAAGCTTGCAGATGTAGTGGCAAGACGTCCTTCTTTATCAGCCTGAAGTACAAGATACATTATAAGACGATGAATATACTGCGCACTCGGCGTGAACATGAAAGTAAGTGATGTTGCTATTATACCAAAGAAACTTGGACATGATCTTGCAAGCGTAAATACACGTGAAACCGTAGAAAAATAAGTCATTTTTACCTTGGAATTATTTTACTTCCAGTTATGGTAAAACTGTTACTGATGTATGAAAGACGAGAGAGAGGAGGCTCTTCCATTGTTTTTTTCTCTGCAGGCCCTGATGTGTCATGGGAAGGTTACACCTACGCAAGGACCAGCCAGATCCTATCGTAATTTTGGAGCGAAATATATTTGCCAAACAACTGAAATAGGCAAATCAATGTCTGAATTACAGAGCCTTTAAAATCAAGAATTTAATTATCTACCAGTTCTTTTTGCAAAAATATGAAGACTTCATTACTATATTCCGCCGAAAACAAACACGCATCAATGGTCAGGGATCGAAATTAGCTGTTGTCCAGCTGCCCCCGGCAAGAAAAATTTTCTCTAGGCAACCAAATGTTGGTAAACAGTTGCCTAAATGAACTGTTCTTGCTTTTTGTTTGTCCACGATTCACGCAGGTTTCATGTTCTTGACTCGCAATATACCAGCATTATTCAAAACAATGATCATTGTACGTTGCAAGCTGACACAGTTAAGTAGTAAATATGTTATTTATGTGTGATGAAGCTTGGTTTCATTTGGCTGATAAAAAGGTTTGGGTAACCAAATTCTTTCTCCGATAACTTGAAAAGATCCAAGGTTTCATAAAGGACAACCAAGAAAAAAATTTAATTTCGAACCGTGAACGGTGCCACGATTTTGTCAGTCACCATTTGTTTAATTGATTTGGCAGGTCCTTGCAAAAGTGTTTGCAACCTCCCATGACACATCGTGGGAGACTATTGAAGGAGCCAGTTCTTAAACGCATCTGGGAGACTGGGTTGTATTATGAACCCTACCATCATGTAACCAGTTTTTTCCATCCCTTTCTATGTTCAGACGTTTATCCCCCATTCGCCCACCCACAAATAGGTCGGAATAACGAAATATGACATTCATGTAAAAAAGAAACAACACTCTCGAATAAAGAGCAATTTTATCCCTGGACAATAACATAGAAAGTGAAGGAAATTTCACTTACAAACAAGGCCTAATTCTTTCACTATACCATCGCTGTTTCAACATCTGTTCTAGTTATGAAAATTTCCACAAAGAACTTGAAATGTTAAAAAATTTCTTTAAAACCAATGGCTTTCCTACCCATTTATTTGACAAATGTATTTCTCTTTTCTTGGACAAAACCTTCACATCCAAACCAGTCCTTCATACTGTCCCCAAAAAGGTCTTATACTTTTCTCTTCCCTTCACTGGTTGTCACTCTCTTCAAATCCGCACTCAAATTTTAAAACTGTGCTCCTCAGCTTACCCTCACATCAGTATTCGTTTTGTTTTTCAACCAGGCAAGCGACTTGCTCATCTTTTTAACTTCAAGGACAGGACTCCTAAAGCTTTGAGGTCTTGTATTGTTTATTCGTACACGTGTCAATGCTGCTCCGCATTGTATGTGGGCCAAACGGCTCGCCACTTACATACATGAGCCTCTGATCATCTGGGAGTCTCTGCCCTGACAGGTAAAAAGCTTCTTAACCCATCACCTTTCAGCATTTTAACTCATCTCACTGAGACTGGCCAAACTGCATCACTCAACGACTTCAAAATCCTATCCTCCTGTTCTTCTGCCTCTTAACTTTTGGTAAGAGAAAGTCTTATTATTTCTAAATTTAAACCTTCCTTGAATGCCAATCTAAGCTCTGTTCCTCTCTCTCTCTTTTAACAGCTCTATCCATTTCCGTTTCCCATACCTCTTGTAATATAACACCTACTTTATAACATCAGCTATGGATTGACCAGGCGGAAAACGTAATCTCAATAGGAATATCAAAGCCCAGCAAAATATCTTCACGAAAGCCATCGAGTCGCACACAGAAGTAAATCGTAATATTTAATAAAGTTCTAACGTTTCGTTGTATTAATCACAACATCATCAGAGAGTAATTTACATAACTGCCTAAAGCCTAAGTATATAGTTACAAGGTGTAATAATATTCATGCATTAACCAATCAGAGGACGTACTAAAAATAAAAGTTACAGGTATGAGAACACAAACAACATGGAAGAGTAAAGAAGAATTATAAAAGGAAAAGTGGTGCTGAGCCAATATTGGCATTTAAAGAGGGTTTAAGATTGCGTATGAGTATAGTTTCTCGTAAGAGAAGTTCGGACTCAAACGGACAGGGAGAAAGGATTTTAAAATGATCAAAGGAGACTGGGTGACCATGTCACGGTGGTGTGAAAGAATACTGGTGAGGGGAGGGTTAGTGCACTTTTTACCTGTGAGAGATGAGATTCCCATATGATCAGATACGCGTGTATGGAGGTGCCGGATGGTTTCTCCGACATAAGAAGCTCCACAGCTTCGACACGTAAAATGATAAACTACATGCGATCTTAAGCGTAGAGGAATCTTGTCTTTAAAAGAGAAGAAATGTAAAAGTCTAAGCGACGGGTGAGCAACACACCTGATGTTCATGTGAGGAAAAGCGGATGAGAAAAGTTTTTTCCTCTGAGTTCGGATATGAGAGAAATGTTGCCCAGTAAATGGTAAAGAGAGGTAAACAACACGTTTGGGAGCCGTAAGCAATTTAGTTGATTTGGAGAAGACTTTGTCTAGAAAGGAGGCGATACATCTGTCAAGAAGTTTTACCGGATAACCATTGTTAATAAAAATGCGTTTTAGTTTTTCTAGTTCGGCATGAAAAATAACGTAGGTAGAACAAATGCTGTAACAGCGGTTAAGGAATCAAAGGAGTAAGAAGACCTGTAAAAGTGGGTTTGCGGTAAACATTAGTTGAAAAGCAACCATTGGAACGGACGATATTGATGTCTAAGAACGGCAAGGATTTGTTGACTTCTAATTCATGCGTAAATTTTATTTTGGAATGCCTAGAGTTGAGATAATTGAGGAACGGAATGACGTGATCGGGAGAACGAAATAAAATGAAACAATCGTCAACATAACGACGGTAAAACAACGGTTTAAAATTAGACGGGCAATCGTTAAGCCAAACAGACTCATAGTGAGAAAGGAAAATATTCGCAAAGAGAGGTCCCAGGGGAGAACCCATGGCAACGCCATCAACTTGTTGATAGACTTCGCCGTTGAACAGAAAATGGCAATTTTTTACCGCTAAATTTAAAAGCTTTCGAAACTCAAAAATAGAAAAATCGTGAAATTTAGTGGAGTTGATCTTTACTTAACCGCTGTTTCAGTATTTGTTCTACCTACGTTATTTTTCATGCCGAACTAGAAAAACTAAAACGCATTTTTATTAACAATGGTTATCCGGTAAAACTTCTTGACAGATGTATCGCCTCCTTTCTAGACAAAGTCTTCTCCAAATCAACTAAATTGCTTACGGCTCCCAAACGTGTTGTTTACCTCTCTTTACGGAGAAGAAATAATAAAGCCCAGCAAAAAACACGCAAAATAGGCATATTAAAGGTTTAAAATGTATTTCTAACGTTTCGTTGCTACACGCAACATCCTCAGAGAATGAATGAAAAACTATATTACAAGGTGATGATATATTACATGATAAGTAAACGAGATATTGGCGTAGGAGCGGAAGTGGGAAGGGCACAAGGAAACAGCAGACTGAGATGTAATGGAAGGGTCGAGAAACGAAAGGTCTAAAATAAAAAGAGTGGAGAAGAGCCCATGTTGGCATTAAGTGATGGATTGAGTTTGCGGATAAGCAGACTTTCTCTGACGAGAAGTTCAGAGTTGAAAGAAGAAGAGGACAAGATAGTAAAGTCATTAGGCGAGACAGGATGTCCAGTGTCACAATGATGTGACAGGATGCTAGTCGTAAGGGAGGATTGACTCGTTTTTTGCCAGTAAGGGCAGAAATACCCAAGTGCTCTGAGATTCGTGTGTGGAGAAGCCGACTCGTCTGGCCGACATACAACGAACTACAACGTTGACACTTAAAGCGGTAAACGACACGAGATCTCAAAGCCTTGGGAAACCTTTGTCTTTAAGGACAGGATTCCCAAGGCTTTGAGATCTCGTGTCGTTTACCGCTTTAAGTGTCAACGTTGTAGTTCGTTGTATGTCGGCCAGACGAGTCGGCTTCTCCACACACGAATCTCAGAGCACTTGGGTATTTCTGCCCTTACTGGCAAAAAACGAGTCAATCCTCCCTTACGACTAGCATCCTGTCACATCATTGTGACACTGGACATCCTGTCTCGCCTAATGACTTTACTATCTTGTCCTCTTCTTCTTTCAACTCTGAACTTCTCGTCAGAGAAAGTCTGCTTATCCGCAAACTCAATCCATCACTTAATGCCAACATGGGCTCTTCTCCACTCTTTTTATTTTAGACCTTTCGTTTCTCGACCCTTCCATTACATCTCAGTCTGCTGTTTCCTTGTGCCCTTCCCACTTCCGCTCCTACGCCAATATCTCGTTTACTTATCATGTAATATATCATCACCTTGTAATATAGTTTTTCATTCATTCTCTGAGGATGTTGCGTGTAGCAACGAAACGTTAGAAATACATTTTAAACCTTTAATATGCCTATTTTGCGTGTTTTTTGCTGGGCTTTATTATTTCTTCTCCGTCTGCGATTCCCGCCTGGTACCTCTGTCGCCCGTACCTCTCTTTACCATTTACTGGGCAACATTTCTCTCATATCCGAACTCAGAGAAAAAAACTTTTCTCATCCGCTTTTCCTCACATGAACATCAGGTGTGTTGCTCACCCGTCGCTTAGACTTTTACATTTCTTCTCTTTTAAAGACAAGATTCCTCTACGCTTAAGATCGCATGTAGTTTATCATTTTACGTGTCGAAGCTGTGGAGCTTCTTATGTCGGAGAAACCATCCGGCACCTCCATACACGCGTATCTGATCATATGGGAATCTCATCTCTCACAGGTAAAAAGTGCACTAACCCTCCCCTCACCAGTATTCTTTCACACCACCGTGACATGGTCACCCAGTCTCCTTTGATCATTTTAAAATCCTTTCTCCCTGTCCGTTTGAGTCCGAACTTCTCTTACGAGAAACTATACTCATACGCAATCTTAAACCCTCTTTAAATGCCAATATTGGCTCAGCACCACTTTTCCTTTTATAATTCTTCTTTACTCTTCCATGTTGTTTGTGTTCTCATACCTGTAACTTTTATTTTTAGTACGTCCTCTGATTGGTTAATGCATGAATATTATTACACCTTGTAACTATATACTTAGGCTTTAGGCAGTTATGTAAATTACTCTCTGATGATGTTGTGATTAATACAACGAAACGTTAGAACTTTATTAAATATTACGATTTACTTCTGTGTGCGACTCGATGGCTTTCGTGAAGATATTTTGCTGGGCTTTGATATTCCTATTGAGATTACCTACTTTATACCTTTAACCTTGTAAATACAATACCCGTTTAATTTATTAATACTCTGATGATGTTGGGAGACGTAACGAAACGTTAGTCCTGTTAATAAACTTATTCCTTTTACAAATCATGGCCTTATTGCGTGTACTTTGCTGGGCATTAATATTTGTTCTGAAAGTGAAGGAAATGTTGTGAAAAGTGGCTAGTGTAAGTGTTTGTACTGAGAAAGAAGGTTGTTTGCTTTTGAAATGAAGTCTGGTATGGCTGGTCTGGCTTGTCTAGCTCAACATAAACAAATAAATAAAGTTTGGCTCGACTTGAAACCACCCGTAGCATGTGATAAAACATAGGTATTAATCAATGTCAGAGAAAGTATACAATAAAAAGTCGTCCATGAGTTCTGGTTCATTTCACTACTTGACTTCTGATCATTTCTTCAAACCTTTCATCGTGACATACGTCACAAGTTTAATATTTGTTGAATACCAAGTAAATTAGGTCAATTCCAGCTATTCTTCTTCTTCATTGACAAGTTCAGATTCAGCAGGAGCACAGCTTGCAATTTGAAATGACATTTGGACTGGTTAGACCTCAGTAATCGGAGGACTACTGACGATGCATCTATGTTTATGAACTGATGAGCAATTTAATGGACAGTGACACATGTGGGGTAGATGAATAATCTTCAAGCTCGATACTCAGAAAATGATTTCTGAGCCCCAGACGGGGATCGAACCCGCAACCTTCTGATGACCGGTTATCCACGTCTGGGGCTCAGAAATCATTTTCTGAGTATCGAGCTTGAAGATCATTCATCTACCTTAATATATCCAAGCTCTCACGTTTCCTAAACATCAAGTGACACATGTGTAATTCATTAAGGCGTGGACTTTTACAGTTATGACGCACCCGCGTAAGATATTACCTCAGATATGCTAAATCTAATCTTAATAAGAGACAGGTATGGTCATACAGTCATGCGTGGAAAGACTGGAATTCAGAGGACATATTCCATGGATCATTAAAAGGCAACCCACCGTTAATCACTTAAAGCATGCTATTTGTAATAATTTTAGGTGAATTATTTCACTTTTTATGAATTTGTAAGATCTTAAATATTTTCTTTTCCCTTATTTTTTGTATTTTTACATTTTTAATATTTTAATATATCTACATCTTGCCTCATATCCCTATTCTAAGTCATCTTTAGATGAAAATACCACTGAAACAAACATTGTAACAAGTCTAAATTAAATTAATGAAACAAGTTTACGAGTTGAACAAATATTAAGTTTGTAGTTCAATTCTGCTCACAGTGACGTACCTGTTCCACTGACGTTGTTTTGTGTTCCACCAAAGATCGTATAGGTACTTTAGCGGGACAATTTTTTCCGTGATGGTTTTCACCTTTACAACGCTTCAGTAAAAAGCGCTTGTCTAGTCGACTCAAGTCCATTCCACCATCAACATAGTTATATGTTCGGATAATATCATCAGGAAAAAAACTAAACACAGAAAATTTTACAGTTATCCAATATCATTGATCCGTACGAGTAATTTGTCTAAAATACCTTTTCTCCAGCAATAACTATATTTCCCCAATTGACCAACTATTAAAATCTGTTAGAAGCTTTTCCCTCAACAATGTTTCATGACCGATTCGCACGTAATGTTTATGAAACACATGATTTCTAACATCACGTGGAATGCAAGAGCTCAAAATTAAGAAGGCAGCTTCCTAACTCTCTTCAAAGGCATTATAGTTTGTACGAAAGCCGCTGTAGAAGTACAATTTCAAAAAAGACAAAAAATCAAATTTTTTATATACAGTTTCGAAGAAGGAACAACTTTTATTACTTTTGTTTTGATTGTTTGGTGATATTATAAGGGTGATGAAATGATGATGATGTCGGTGATGATGATAACGTTGATGACGATAATGATAATGACAAAATACATTTACGAAGTGCAAATTACATAAAATGTTCAAATCCATTAAAGGTTATGAGATTTAAAATGAAGAAACGTTTCCAAATTATTTTTAAACAAATTCTAAGAGTTCATGTCTCTAATATTTTTGGAGGAAAATTCACATGTAGCGAGAACAACAGAAATAAATGATTAACAACGTTGAACTGATAAAAATTTGATCTTGAGTGTACACAGAAGATCATTGTTACACCTTTCGTAAAAGCAACACTGTTCTTTTACTTCTATTATTTCAGAAATATACATGAGAACTTGGACATGAACGACCTTAGACTCAATAGTAAGTACTTTAAATAAATCAGATCAATCGTTCAGACCTGAGGAAAGTGCAAATCAACAGTAAATGGAAGGGATTATGAGAACAGCAACAAAAATTATGCACAATTTTAGCAGCAACATCTTGAAAAACTTGGTAGCAGAATGTTTAGCAGTATTAATCATGGTTGCCATACTTCTGAAACTCGGTCAGTGTTGTTATTTAGAAGCACTTGCTTAAAACGTTCCACTCTCACATGCAGTGAAAACGATTCTGTTTGACAATAGATCACATAAAATTCAAGTTAAACAAGGTTTGAATCAGTTTTTGTTGAAAAAGTAGCTCTTGCTTTCCCTGCACTCTCACGTATTTTAAATTGTACTGACGTGCACATGCCCAGACGCACAATTTTGCATCCTTTACAATCTAATTAAGACGTCATAGACCCAGGCATTCCCAACTAACCTTACTGTGTCATCGGGAAGAGGCAAATGTTCCTTATTTCGGGGCACGCAGAAAAAGACTTTCTGTTCACTTCTAAGGCGTCTTTGGAAAATTTCTCCCTCAAAGCCCCACTTTCTTTTCACTTTCTTTGAGTGGTCTCTAGGAGCCAACACAGCTGAAAGTGTACTCCGTTTTTCGTTTGTATTGTGTACTGCCAAAACAACTGCTTTGTAAACTGCGGGTGACGAATGTCCAGATTCATTGGTAATTCCTTCAATATTTTCTATACTAGCTTGTTTATTCTTCTTTGTAATAACGGAGAGGCTAAAAATATAGCAACAGAAAATATATTTAGCAAATTCACAAATAATCTTTTAAGACGACTATTAGATATAAAATAGTTGGTAAAATGTTGAACCGGAGTATCAAAGGTTGTGGGTTGGACGATCTTGTAGTTCAGTTGGTAGAATGATGGACTGAAATATGAAAGGTTGTGGTTTGGATGGTCTTGTACTTCAGTTAATAGAGTGTTGGACTGGAGTATCAAAGATAGTGGGTTGGATAGTCTTGTAGTTCAGTTGGTAGAGTGTTGGACTGAAGTATCAAAGGTTGTGGGTTGGATGGTCTTGTAGTTCAGTTGGTAGAATGTTGGACTGGAGTATCAAAGGTTTTGGGTTGGATGGTCTTGTAGTTCAGTTGGTAGAGTGTTGGACTGAAGTATCAAAGGTTGTGGGTTGGATGGTCTTGTAGTTCAGTTGGTAGAATGTTGGACTGGAATACCAAAGGTTGTGGGTTGGATAGCCTTGTTGTTCAGTTGGTAGAATGTTGAACTGGAGTCTCAAAGGTTGTGGTTTGGATGATCTTGTAGTTCAGTTAGTAGAGTGTTAGACTGGAGTACCAAAGGTTGTGGGTTGGATGGTCTTGTAGTTCAGTTAGCAGAGTTCACTTATTTTGGTTGAGTTCATTTAGTTCCTAAGGTACAGATGAAAGTTTAAGGTTAGTTGATCTTAGGTTATACGAAGTGTGGAATTTGAGAATCAAAAGGTTGTGCACTAAACCGAGAAGTGAATTTCCAACGTGAAGAAAACTTCACGTCGGATAATTCACTTCTCGGCGTCTTAAGATGCTGAAGCTTAGGATGCTGAGATGGCAAAAGGTAAAAACTTAGCGAATCAAGGCATGTAACTAATTTTCATAACTTACTTGCTGAAATGCTCCACAGAAAATGTTATTTTTAGTTTATACTTTGTCAACCGTTCCACCATTGCATTCACAGCATCTTCTGCACTTCTCCATTTCTGCGTATTATGGGAATCCTTGTGGCTGCGTAACAGCAGTCCATATTTTGAGGAAAAGGAAAACTTCTTGCCAACAGGGAAAAATTCTTCGTTCATATCTGCTATGTCTTCATGGCAGTATACCAGCTCTACGTCAACAAGTTTTAGAAAAGGTTTCTCCTGCCCAGAAACCTTGATAACTGGAAAGCATACCAAATCCTCATTAAGCCACGTATTCATATCATGGACTTCATCAGCTGGGAACAACTGAAACGAACACAAACAAAATATATCATTACCAGCCGACTATTTCCTTAATCAAAAAAAGTAAAAAAAATTCCGTAAACAATATAATCTTGTGAAGTCAAGATTTAAGTTGAATAGCAAGACGAAAGATGAATAAAGGTGATATTTTGAGTTTATTTCAAACTTATTGTCAAACCTAAACCTAAACCTAAACGACAGTTCATTCAGGTAAGACTTCAGATATCAACAGTGGATAAATGCTCCTGCCAGATGCCTTGCCTATATTTCCAATTGTATAACGAGTAAACTGTACTTGGTATGTTTATGTCCATAGTTTAATCATCCCTTGCCGAATTTATTTTTTACCTGAAGTCTTATCTGTTGATGAATTCATGTCATCAAAAAAAATTCTAGATTTTTCAGAAGAATCAGTTATTCACTGAGGATTGCGTCTATCAATCTTTCTCATGACGTTACCCCTGATACCATTCCGATATATTTCCCCGCTATTTACGCTTAAGTCAATTGACTATGAGGGGCGGGTTAACAATGGTCTGCTCCTGGGTCCTAATGTGCCATCATATAAACACCATCTTACCTACTCCTAACTTTGCCTATATAGCTGGGTCAGTGCCGTTTTGAACTAGTGAACCCGCAAGAACTAGATTCCATCTCGCCATTCCATACATACCATTTCCTCATAGCTTTCTTCCGGTTTTGTCCTTATTAAGCAGTCTTTATTTTTTGAACGTTACATTAACATTTGGACACCTTTAAAAGGCCTTGTGGAGTTACCTGGACACTAAAACAGCACTTTTCCTCGACAGCACCACCTGGAAAACTTATTTTCAGCTGACTCTCGTCTCCATAAGATTTAGAGTGAACATAAGCTTCCGCTGGCTGTACCACGATATCGTCTGACCTGATCCTAGCGGCTACAACCAATGTACCAGTTTCTACGATTGTTGCTTTTGCAATTGGCAAATGTTGGATTATTTCACTGAAATCTGACATAATTACCTCTGGAAGATCTGAAGTTAAAAAGCAAACTTTATTTATTTTCTTGGATTACGGTTGTCCCAAACTACTTAATTTTGCTTTATACAATTTCAGAATCATCCTCAAGAGAACATGAAGGGAATATTTCATGAATTAACCATTAATGAAATCTTCTCTTCATGTCGCCTAATACAACCTGACCAACAAACAGACTACTACCAATACATTACCTTCGGGTTTACTAAATCGCACCGTAGTTAAATCTTCAACTTCAGTTGTCAATCTCTGTACAGTAAGGTCATAGTAGTCAGCATTAGCCCCATCCTCAGCGGCTGAGTGGGAGAGAAGAACTGTGACCGGCTTATCAAAGGAAACGTTATCAGGTTCCATCTTCATAATCTTGCTACAGAATGCATCTCCATTTCTTGGCCTTACCCGAATGTCTTTGTATCTTACGCGACTGCATCTTAAGATGACTGGGTTCGAAACTGCGTGAGCGGGAAACTGGAGATAAGCACTGGCAGCAGGAAAGACAATACTTGTAGACTGTTCACCATTGGTAAAACTAACAACGAGAAATTATCAATCATTTGTCAATGAAGGCAAATCAAACAACGATACAAATAAAACATTCAGTAAATGGTTTGAATCTGGGTTTTACAAATGTTGTTCTTCGCACATTTTGTAATGTTGTATTTCGCACATCCATTTTATTGTTTTGGTTTGTCTGACGTTTCGGTTTCTTCTACGGAGACAATCTTCAGAGACGTTAACGATAGGAGTTGAAGAATTGATAATGACAGAAATGGCATCATTAAGTCATTCTGAAGATGGTCTCCGTACAGGAAACCGCAACGTTAGACTTAAACCAAAACAAACGATCTGGATGAGCGAAATACAACATTACAGACAACCCACATCACAAAAAGAAAAATAAACAAAGTTGTCTTGGCAACTTAACATTGATTTACAAGACGATCTTTTCAAAACATGCATTTACTTTAAGTTTTCCAATATATATAATTGTTTATGCTTTCGATTTTGACAACAATTGTGGCGATCGATTCATAAACTAGCTGGTATCGCATTGCAAAAGAAGAATTGTCAGGATTAACACGGCCTGAGACCGCAAATCGTCGAAATCCTTGCAAGTTGATGGTTACAGTGTCTTACTAGTCATTATACCTTCTAACTTTTACAGGCACAACAAGTTTTAAAAAACGTTCTTTTTATTTTTTATTTACTTTTCTAAATTTTTTATCACGTAAGTTATGCGTAAATTCGTAAACTGGTTAAACAAAAAAATTAGTGACGATAGACAATAGTATCAAAGGTTGCTTTGAGTTGCATGATGGACAGGAAAAGTAGAAAACATTACCTGAGTTGTCCGAACCAAGAAACACACGAAAAAAATGGCAGTCACTTGAGTTTCAAAATAACGACTACGACGACTTAAATAACAACAAATACAGTATCAACCGCAACAGAATTACAGTTATTTACAGATAATCATAATCATGATTTTAACAATAACGACAAGAGAAAAACGAAAAAAGTGAAATTATCAATAGTGAATAAATAAACAAACAAACGAACGAACAAACAAGCGCACAGTTAAATAAATGAACAGAGAAATCAGAGAACGGATGCTTACTCAATTTCATGCGCAACAGCACCAGTCTGGTTCACTTCCATATCTCTTATGAATCCTGAATTCATCTTGTCTAAAGGAATAAAAGCATTACAAAAATTCAGCCAAACAGGAGTTAGGTTTCTGTCACATCCATTCTCAGTTACAGTGTAAAAGAAAAGTACAAATTCATATGATGCAAGTAAAAAAACTAAAAACGTCATAAACTCGTTAAGCTGAGATTAGTACTTCCAATATAACTGAATAAAAATAGAACAGTAAACTCGGGTTTGGAATTAGACTTCTGACACCGGTTTAGTTGACTGCTTAAACTGAAAAAGTGGGACATTAAAATCAGGCGATATATAAGGTTCCTGAAATTACATCAAGTGAGTAGTAAAACTGAATATATGCACTGCAGTGTACTCAGTTGGGACACAAAGTATTTCATACTAGTTAAAGTGACAAACCCACGGAATATATGTTGAACAATCAACCAATCTGGGATTCATAACCATTAATACCCACTTCAAGTGACAGGCCAAAATGAATGTATTTAAGACCGTGAATTTTGGTGATATAGAAAGTATTTAACACTAGCTCAATTGCCAAGTCCAGCTAAGTGTGCAATGGAAAGTGAAGAGTAGCGAGACATTAGGCGTTTGATACTACTCCGAACGACAAAGTAAGACTGACTAACCAGAGATGAATTCTCAGCTTATCGCTGCTGACAACTGCACTATTAACATTAGGTTTCTTATTTGTCGCTCTATCACAAACTGCCCTGATATGATCTCGCAGCTCAGCGGCAACGGCGTAAGATTATACGCGTAAAAATGCAACAAACCGTGGGTAATTCTTGCAACTTTAAGTCAGGCACATGTATGGTTTAATAGTTGTATTAAATTGGTAAAACCAACTTCCTGATACACTTCTCACATCTTACATATGTAAACCTTGACCCTACTAAAAGCTTTAACAACCTGTTAAGGTTACCATTATCGAATCCTGTTTCAGACGTTTCTGCCATAAAAAGTGCTAAAACTACTGCGCCAATACATCTGATTAGTAAGGGTCAGAGCTCTCTTCTCAAAGAAGATGGGGATATAAACAACTATCTAAGACTTCTTGTAAACAAAAGGACAATTATAAATTTCAAAAATACGAAAATACTTTTTAAAGACATGTTTCGGCAAGATTTATTCCATCTTCAGTTTAAAGAGTGATGTTTGTAAGGCTTTAAATAGGAATTACAGATTGAATAAATTAACTGATTACAGTAACGATATACTAAGATGATTAATTACAATGACAGTATGTTGTGTGAAGACTAAAGGAGACGGTATCAGACAATAATTACGAACAGAAGAAGGCGTTAATATGCTGAATTTATGTCTTTAATTTTGGTTTTCTATTTTGGATGTGAATAGCTTCTTTCAATTTGAGTGTGTAAGTGGTTTTGGCCGAATCTAAGATTTTAAAGCAGTTAGGTGTGTAATGCTTTTTACAATTAGTACAGTTATGGAGGTGTTTAAAGACGTGTGAATTTCGATCAATTAAGGTGTGCTCTTTAATCCGTGTTGAGAAATGGCGAGAGGTTTCACCAAAGTAACGGGAATTACATCCCGAACAAGTAAATTCATAAACTACGAATGACTTTAGAACTGTGGGTATCGGATTCTTTCCTCGTTCGGCAAACAACGGCTTAGCTTCATCAGCAAGTTCTTTGTCAAGAGCAACAACCAGGACGAACAAAGACTGCAGTCTCAAGAAGATTGAGTGAATATCATAAAAAATAGAATGGCCGGCTACGTCATTAAGCACTAACCAGACCTTGTTCAATTGATCATCGTCATACGTGCCGACTTCTAACATTAGTCTTTTAACAGCTTGCATCATTCTATCATCCAAAAAACCATTTTTTTCGTATTGCCTTGAATCCGATCTCGTCCACCTCTTTCTCCTCCTTCTTCTCCTTTTCCTTCACTTCCTCCTTCTCCTTTTTCTTCTCCTTCTCCTTCTCTTTCTCCTTCTCCTTCTTTTTCTTCATCTTCACTTCTGTTTGCCTCTTTATCTACACTTATATCCTTAGTTGCATATCCGTCATTGCTATCACCATCTCCTGGTCAATTTCCAGGTCTATCCACGCTCTTGTCTTTTTTTTATTATGTTGTTTCATCCTCTTGGCAATTTCTTCAATCAAAGTACGATTGATAAAGTCATAGGATGCCATAAGCTGTTGATCTTCGGCAAGTTGCCAATGTTTTTTATTCTTTTCATCAACTTCAACGACATGGACTTCGATTCCGACGGTACTTGGTTCTCGACCGTCAAAAGGTTTGCCCATTAGATTTTTCTACAACGATGTCTTTCCCACACGATCTTGACCAATAAAGAAGACGGAGATGTGATTATTTCGCTTCATCCCATATTTTTCAGCTTCTAAACGCGCAGCCTCGACAAAGCTTGTGTCCAATCGTTTTGCAAGAGTAACACAAAGGAAATTCCAAACTTAAATAACATATATGAGAAAATATACGGTTAGATACCAAGTTTAGTACAGCGTTCCTGAAAGGTGGGCCATAGCATAGTGTCATCGCAGACTAGCTGAGGGTAAAATACGTAAGTCCAATCAGTTTCAGAGTCAAAATAAGTCTCGTGTGGAAAGTTTACTATGCCAGCAATGGGGCTGCGATACACTATTTGAGAAATGTTAACACATCAGACTTAATAATTTATAACGAAAACACAAAGGAAATAAGTGCCGAGACACAGGTTGGAAATTTCGTCTTAATTAGCATAAACAATTTTACAACAACCGGCGTTTCTCCCTTAATGATTGAACATTCCAGCTCACTGCTTGGCGTTCCGAAGTCAAACAATACTTCTAGTGTATAAAATATCACCTCTCCGATGTTATGTAGCATAAAATAATTGCAACTTTCGACCTGATTTTTTCTTGAAATAAACACTAGTTTTCGATGTATTATCAGACACTCGATAGGAGTGGTTCATCGGATATTAAATTACCCTGAAGTTGGTTAAGCCAGCTTCATTTCTAGACAAATTTCGGGGTGTTTGGATATCTATGGAGAGAGTCGTTCTCGTGCATGTCCTATTATCAAGCTAATGAATAGTGCACGAGAAAGACAAAAAGAAAATCAGTGCAGGAACGGAATTTGGAAATGTGTTCTTCATAAGCACAAGTACAGGTGTTTTTACAACTTTAACAGGGATTTTCTCCTTCAATGATTAAACACACCAGGCAATTGAAAGTTTGAAAAGATATAAAACAAAACGAAATCCGAATAATAGCGTCTTTAAAACTGGAAATTCAAATTAAATCAAGATGATAGACCGAATCAATAGTATTTCGACTTTATCTAAAAGTCATAATTAGTCAAATAATTACTTTGAAATAAAGTCGAAATATTACTGATTCGCTCAGTCATCTTGATTTAACTTGAATGTGCAGTTTTCAAGATGCTATTATCTGGATTATGTTTTGTTTTATATAATTAAAGGTTTCAGCTCACTTCTCGGTATGTTTGGAAACCAAACACTCTTTTCAGTGAATAATAAGATCGATCTGAAACTTACAATATTCGCGAGCAAAACAAGAATAAATCAATATTGAGATGGAGTCTGGTTATTTAATCTTGATTTGCATAAAATGTCGGCAACCTCCAAAAACTCAATCAGAAGAACTATTAAAATTCTTTAACTTGAGGCCTTGTTTTAAAAAATTTATTTATGGTCACATCAACTCTTAAAATTTCATTGGCTCATCCGGAGAATTCGGTAAGGCACGTTAGTCGGTGACAAGATGTCAGTCCAAGTACTATTCAAGAAGCACTTGGAAGGTTCTTGCATCGGTTACAAGGCTCTCGTACAAATTGACCAAAAGTTCACTAGACTACTTAATACAATAATATAAAGATGACCTTTGAAGATTCACATAATGATTGTATAATTTTTAGTATTCAAAGTACTCAGTAATATCTGCCTTGATTTCTTCGGCAAGGACACCACATTGTTTTGTACGATTATGCAGAAACTTGGGATCCATCAAGTAAAAACCCCAGGTACTCATATGAACCACAAAATGACTTCAAACAAGAGTGCGCTTCATACGTCTGTAACGGTAAAACTAGTCCTTGACGTCGATTCAAAACCTCTTACTCCCCCAGTGCGTTCACTGTCTTAATGAGTGTTCGCTTTTCGATCGAGGGTTTGATGTTGCCTCGGATGTGTCCATGGTCACCACAAGGGTTTACTGCCCCCTCTAATATTTGCTATAGTCTTGAGGGTTTCCTGTCGGTACTATGGTCCAATGTTGCTTTAAGAAGTTGGCCCTAGGACAAGTAAACTAATTGCCACTACTTCATATCCTAGCTATAATCTTTAATCTTTAATTAAAATTCTTCTGACACGGTAGCCTATTCAGTCATGGGAACTGGTTTCCAAAGGGCCGTGTTATACAATTAACAAGAGCACAACTTAAGCTATTATACTACACTAATTATATACAAATATCATTTATACTATTACTATTACTAATTATAAACAAATATCATTTATACTATTACTTGCTGACATGAAGTTTTCCGTCTTCCAACGAGGTAAGTATATACATGCAATACATGCTTAATTTAGTTAAATACAGAAAAATCTTAAGTTAAAATGCATAAAATATAACTATATTACACAACTAAGTCAAAAAGAAGGATTTAAACTATACTACATCACCAAGTCAAAATATTGATTTGACGGATTGCCGTGTGAGAGTCCGATTAACTACACCTTTTGCTGTTCAATACCAGGAAATATACTATCATTAGCGTCAACCTCAAACTCGTTAACGCAAGAAGACATTCATTTTATTCAATCGACATTCAATAACGCTTCTGTCGCTTTCAATTACCATTTTTGCATAGAAAGTGATATTCATTAGCATAGATACGCAACCATTTAAATCAAGAGGCATTCTATCGCACCAACAGACGACCATTAACACTATTCTACTATACATTAGGGATGATAAAATTTCAATTACGGAAGATACTTTTTCGGTCTGCTGCAAGGTTGACTTAAGGTTATATGGAATCCCGAAATGTATAAAAGATAATGGAATAAAACTATCATAATTCGTACATAAACTGGATTTGGTTAGACAGTTCGAACCTCTTCCATATCGCCAATATTTCGATGACTGTTTGGCTATGTAAAATGCTCTACTGAGCCCTTTCAGAACTGTCTTAACTCACAACATTGAATTATGCCACTGAAGACAGTTGTTCAGTCTTTTGCAGGGTCAAAATGGAATCTTAACAAGTATTTTAGTTCACAGCGCTTGTTAACACATCGACTTTCGCGTCCCAGAGAAAAAAACTAAACTGTTTGGCGGCTAAATAAAGCTTCGCGATCATTGCTTTCATGTAGTTCAGTACTGCCATGTATTGTAAGCTTTGATTGCAAAATATGTTTTCTCTAAGATGTAAACGTTGATGTATGTTAGGAAAGTGCTGTGAACTACAGTTGGTCAACTGCTTGAAATATACTTGTCAGGAAAAATGTGGTAATAACATCAGTTAAGTGAAGGTGTAGACGGAACCACGTTTAAAAGATAAAGGTATAAAACTATCAAAATTTATAAACAAACCGGTGAACGTAGGCTTCTTATAAACAGAAGATGAACAGGGCTCAGCCGAACACATATGTGTTCGGCTGAGCCCCTCCCGGGCTATCTTAACTCCCAACATTGAAATATGTTTTGCAGTGGGATAGAGAATAGTCCTATTCTACCTTTCTTAAACGTCTTAATTGACCGCACACACGGCTTTCATCCTCTGTTTAGCATAATTCAATGTTGTGAGTTAAGACAGTTCTGAAAGGGCTCAGCAGAGCAGACCGTGGTCAGTAGAGCATTTTACATAGCCAAACAATCATCGAAATATTGGCGAAATGAAGGAGGTTCGAACTGTCTAACCGAATTCAGTTTATGTACGAATTATGATAGTTTTATTCCATTATCTTTTATACATTTTTGGATTCCATATAACCTTAAATTGACCTTGCAACAAACCGAAGAAGTATCTTCCGTAATTGAAATTTTGTTATCCCTAAAGTATAGTAGAATGGTGTTAATGGTCGTCTGTTGCCGCTATAGAATGCCTCTTGATACAAATGGTTGCGTATCTACGCTAACTAATATCACTTTCTATGCAAGAATGGTAATTGAAAGCGACAGAAGCGTTAATGAATGTCGATTGAATAAAATGAATGTCTTTTTGCGTTAACGAGTTTGAGGTTGACGTTAATGATAGTATATTTCCTGGTAATGAACAGCAAAAGGTGTATTATACTGCCGATCAATTTCCTTTTGAAGTGCCCAAGTGAATCTATTGTACATAACTAGTCGGCCAAGTAATTTCTTAACATTTCCCCGCTAGAACCGAAGCTACGTTATAAATGGTTCGTTCGTGAAAAGCGAATTAATATCAAAGCTAGCCACAGATAAAGTTAGTACGTGGCTTGGGTAGATTCAATTTCTTTTCAGCAGTCCTCATGTTATATTCTGTGCTGCGGAATGTGAATAAAGTTTGTCAATATGGTGGCGCAAGTCCTTCAATCGTCTTAAACATTAAGACCACTTTAAGCTTCTTCTGAGGTGTGGAAAGATTGTCCCAGTGTGGCTTATACTAGATAGAACTGGCATAAACATCATAGTTCGACTTCGTAATAACCCTGAATGCCCGACTTTGTAATTTTGAAATTTGTCAATCAATGTCTAATCCACATTCTCTGATCCGTACTCGACATTTCAATTTTATTACGGCTAACGCCAGACAATTTTACTCGTCAAGGGAAACGTCTCGGACAGGGAAGGGTCATATCCATCTCACGCAGAACTACAATTCACTACATTTTATTAATTCTCTCAATGTGCTGTTTCGTATTTAATTCACTTCAAGTTGAAAATTAAGGGGAAAAATCATAACCAGACAAATTACAAGTATTATCACACCAAAAACTACTATACTAATATTTCTATTAATGGTTTGACAAGTAAGTATAATCAAGAATTTACTATCTATTTACAATTTGCTTATTCCTAGTTTTGCGTTTTTCTTAAAGCTGTTGCTACGACAAGATGCCGTTATTTAATGGATAAATACTTCGGTACGCAGAGTTATTGGATGTAATGCAGAGTGAAATACAAATTGGACTTACATAAATTTGCTATCTGCATTCGTTGAAATAATGCAGAGTAAAAACGAGAAGTTTTGATGAAGGTCAGTAATTATTAGTAATTAATAACAGTCTTCCGCATATAATACCGACAGTTACTGGACTTATCGAAACTTCATTCACTTGTTCTAAATATTGAGAGCTTGGAAGAGGGCTCAAGTGGTTCTGCACCTCAAGGACGGAGAGCATTACGTACCAAATAATAACCCACCTACCTCTTTGCTTCTAGTGCTGTCTGATGGAGCTAAGAGGACTGCCCTACGTCAATATAACAGCAACGTGACTTGGAAAGATGGAGTTACTAAGCATCATAGTGGTAACCGGAAGTTTCACTCGACAGAAACAATGAGTTTGCTTCTTACGAATCATATCTTGAAGGCCGTAGATGAAAAGAAACTTACAGCAATGTTGTTGATAGATCTAAGTAAGGCCTTTAATAGCATACACCGCTCAACTTAATGGCATCTTGACAACTCGAGTTGGCATTCTCTCGCCTAATTCACTGCTTTCTTCATTGAAAACAATGCATCCTTTCCATTCTGTGTGTTCTGTTACATCGTTATATGATGCAAAAGATTAATGTTTGACTGCCAGATCGTTCGGAACCCGGATGATGAAAATTGTTAATAAAAATATTGTTTGACTAACATTTTCTCGCTTAATTTACTGCTCTCTTCTTCATTGTAAACAATTGCAGCCTTTTCATTCTGTGTTCTTTTACATCGTTACATGATACAAAAGATTGTTTGACTGCCAGATCGTTTCCTGATGCAATATGCGACGCCTCACGGGTATGTACCACAGTTGTTACCATGTGCACTTTTATCGTTAAGCGGCGACTGCACGTTTGTCAAGGGTTGCAGAGTGTCTCTGAATACTTTGACCCTTTGACCATCATTTAAGTCTACTGGGCATGGGTTATTAAGTCTAATAATCCGTGCCTCAATAATGTACAAGGAAAACACAAAAGATTTTGGCTCCTAATTAGTATGCTGTAAATCGGATACATAATACTAACTACAATTGTAAACTTTTCCCTTCGATTTTTTTGTGTTAAAATTTACTGAAACTTCAAATTAACCGGTTAACATGGCCATTTAAAAAGTATAAAATAAAACATATTCCGAAGAATAATGTCATCTTGAAAACTTAAGATATGAGTCAATACAAGATAAAACTATTGTTGAAACTGTGATATTTCGACTTTATTTCAAAGTCATCTTCCGACAGAATGATATTACAATAACATGCCAGAGTCTATATACAGAAGGTGTGATGACATCATCGAGACGGAATTAGGAAACACTACCGGTAATCACTATTTACATGCTGAGATGCTGAGACGCTATGATGCTAATTAGAAATTCTCACCACCACGAATAAAGCGGTTGAGCGTAAACAATAGAAGTATCGGGCTAACAGATAACAAGTGTGCATAATATCTAAATAAAAAGGTTGAGTTCTTTGCTAGCTTTGAGCCCAGAATTAAGCTCAGGTTTATTAAACTTAATGTGGAGTGCTTCAATTATTAGAAGTTTATTGGTGTTAGTAGATTTGCTCGTATAAAGAATTTTATAGTTATTAGAGATTAAATTTTTATGGAGGTAGATATGTTAGAAGATGAGGGAAGGTCATTTAGTCGGTCGTACTGATCGTATAAGTCATTAATGAAGTGAGCGTGTTCACATTCGAGAAAATGTTGGGCAACTGCACTGGTGTTATTTTGAGTAGAATGTTCGGGAAGACGTTTGTGAAGACAACGGTCGGTTTTACCCATATGTGTTTTGTTGCCGCCAGGACAAGTAATTTGGTAGACGACATTATTGCGAGACATTTCCGGAATCTTATCTTTGTCAGAAATAAAATAGGAGACTTTTTTCGTGTCATAAATAACGAGAAATTTAACGGGTTAATTGAGATGACGTCGAATTTTCGAAATGCATGATTTAACTAGATTTTCACTTTGTCTACCAAGGGAAAGGAATACACATCCAAATTTTGGGTAAATTGTCATCATCGCAAGACCTATTCGTTTTAATTGTAGAAGCGTTGTATTTGAGTTTTAGTTTATTAATTAGAAAATATTTTACGCTATTGGGATAACCATTCCACGACATACAAGGATTTAGAAAACTGGTTTAGTCGTTAAAAAGCTTTCTTGAGCTACAAATTTTAAGTGCGCGGATAAAAAGACACTTTATCCATGCAGTTTTGCGTGAAAAAGGTTCAAAACTTGTGAAGTGCGTATATTGACCAGTGTGAGTATCTTTACGATAAACGTCAGTGCCATCAGCCGAAATTTTAATGTCTAAAAAGTGGATATTACCATCAGGAAAAGTATCAACTGTAAATTTTAATTTTTATCAAATTCGTTAAATTTGTCAACAAATTTAATAAAAATTAAAATTTACAGTTGATACTTTTCCTGATGGTAATATCCATTTTTTAGACATTAAAATTTTGGCTGATGGTCCTGACGTTTATCGTAAAGATACTCACACTGGTCAGTATACGTACTTTACAAGCTTTGAACCGTTTTGACGCAAAACTGCATGGATAAAGTGTCTTTTTATCCGCGCACTTAAAATTTGTAGCTCAAGAAAGCTTTTTAACGACTAAACCAGTTTTCTAAAATCTTGTATGTCGTGGAATGGTTATCCCAATAGCGTAAAATATTTTCTAATTAATAAACTAAAACTCAAATACAACGCTTCTACAATTAAAACGAATAGGTCTTGCGATGATGACAATTTACCCAAAATTTGGATGTGTATTCCTTTCCCTTGGTAGACAAAGTGAAAATCTAGTTAAATCATGCATTTCGAAAATTCGACGTCATCTCAATTAACCCGTTAAATTTCTCGTAATTTATGAAACGAAAAAAGTCTCCTATTTTATTTCTGACAAAGATAAGATTCCGGAAATGTCTCGCAATAATGTCGTCTACCAAATTACTTGTCCTGGCTGCAACAAAACATATATACAAGGATGTTATAAGTGAGGCAGCTTGGTTGTTATATGATGTTTTATATACGATGCTCTCGAGCCATTCTACTCAGAAAAACCTTCTGAGTCCCTGATGGGAATCGAACCAGTAACGTTCTGATCGCCGGTGAGATGCTCTAACCATTAAGCTACATGGACTCAGATGATGAGCGAAGGTTACGTTGATGTACTGATTCGTACTGATGGTAGACATATGTACTGCCAAGTCTGCAAGTCTCGATATGTCGTCTATTTATGTTTAGTGCTAATCAATGATGTTATAAGTGAGGCAGCTTCGTTGTTATATGATGTTTTATATACGATGCTCTCAAGCTATTCAACTCAGAGAAACCTTCTGAGTCCCTGACAGCAGTACATATGTCTAGCATCAGTACCAACCAGTACATCAACGTAACCTTCGCTCACCATCTGAGTCCATGTAGCTCAATGATTAGAGCATCTCACCGGCGATCAGAAGGTTGCGGGTTCGATTCCCGTCAGGGACTCAGAAGGTTTTTCTGAGTAGAATAGCTTGAGAGCATCCTATATAAAACATCATAAAACATATATAAGTAAAACCGACCGTTGTCTTCACAAACGTCTTCCCGAACATTCTACTCAAAATAACACCAGTGCAGTTGCCCAACATTTTCTCGAATGTGAACACGCTCACTTCATTAATGACTTATACGATCAGTACGACCGACTAAATGACCTTCCCTCATCTTCTAACATATCTACCTCCATAAAAAATTTAATCTTTAATAACTATAAAATTCTTTATACGAGCAAATCTACTAACACCAATAAACTTCTAATAATTGAAGCACTCCACATTAAGTTTAATAAACCTGAGCTTAATTCTGGGCTCAAAGCTAGCAAAGAACTCAACCTTTTTATTTAGATATTATGCACACTTGTTATCTGTTAGCCCGATACTTCTATTGTTCACGCTCAACCGCTTTATTCATGGTGGTGAGAATTTCTAATTAGCATCATAGCGTCTCAACATCTCAGCATGTATATAGTGATTACCGGTAGTGTTTCCTAATTCCGTCTCGATGATGTCATCACACCTCCTGTATATAGACTCTGGCATGTTATTGTAATATCATTCTGTCGGAAGATGACTTTGAAATAAAGTCGAAATATTACAGTTTCAACAATAGTTTTATCTTGCATTGACTCATATCTTAAGTTTTCAAGATGACATTATTCTTCGGAATATGTTATATTTTATACTTTTTGAAGTTGTCGACTGGTCATGGTTTATGGCCATTTAAATGTATTCGTATTTTAGGAAAGATAAAATATTCGTGTCCGATCTGTGTAAGATTTACTACAGCTAGCCTTGTAAATCTTATACAGATCGGTCACTTATATTATATCTATTACATACAATATATTGATAAATGATCAGTTCACGATCCCTAAGTTGAGGGGGAAGACGTACTTCTCTTATTTTTCTTGTGTTCCGTTTCAGAGATGAACGAGTTAGATGTCAAAAACGTCTCACTTCCACAGTGCTTATGATTTATACTCCGTGAGTTAGAAAGTTTAAACTTAAGATAGTTTAGTTTTATATTTCTACTTTAAATATATTTTCTCACCAAATGCATTGCTTTCTTCTTCAGTCGACGGAAGCGTATGGTCAACCTCCATTAGATCTTGTTCACCCTGGCTTGCAAGGCTTAGTTCTGTAAAGCAAAAGAACTATGTCATTGACGCATGGTCAACTCTCTTTCTTTCCGACTCAAAAGCCATTATATGACTTACCAGGTGGATGTTAAATTAAATCTCGCGAAGTCAGATGAAATTAACACCAGAAAAGAAACATACGCAATGCGAGTAAGGGTTCCTTTAACAAGTATTAAAATCTACGAGATATATATTTTTAATTGTGGGAGCTAGGAGAAATGTCGAGAGTGAGAGATGTACGTTCGTCAAGCTCTATCTTCAGAAAAACGACTTTTGAGCCCCAGACGGGGATCGAACCCGCAACCTTCTGATGACAAGGGAATACGCTCTAACCATTGAGCTACCAAGACTCAGTTGGTGAGCTAAGGTACAAGTTCGACACATGTGCGATCTGAGCAAAGCTACCATATGTTAATAATGTCATCTATGAGACATATATTTTAAATTGCGGGAGCTTGGAGATATGTTGAATGAGAAATGTACGTTCGTCAAGCTCTATCCTTAGAAAAACGATTTCTGAGCCCCAGACAGGGATCGAACGCGGATGATGAAAATTGTTAATAAAAATATTATTTTACTAACATTTTCTCGCTTAATTTATTGCTTTCTTCTTCATTGTAAACAATTGCAGCCTTTTCATTCTGTGTTATTTTACATCGTTACATGATGCAAAAGATTGTTTGACTGCCAGATCGTTCCCCGATGCAATATGCGACGCCTCACGGATATGTACCACAGTTGTTGCCATGTGCACTTTTATCGTTAAGCGGCGACTGCATGTTTGTCAAGGGTTGCAGAGTGTCTCTGAATACTTTGACCCTTTGACCATCATTTAAGTCTATTAGGCATGGGTTATTAAGTATAGGTTATTTTGAGGCAACGAGGTGAATGAATCACATATTCCCGTGGATATAAGGTCATAAGTACATAAGTTCTCTTCATACCTACCAAACAGGTTAGTTGAATAGTTAGAGTCCGTTTCGGACGTTTTACAAAGAAACAAAGACTGCTTCATGAATAGCCAACAACAAAGGAATTTAAGGTAGTCAATAGCGTTTCCCGAGCTAAGTCACGTGCTCTCAATATAAGCAACTGCTCAGTTGTACTTAAAATGTGAGAAGTTTTACGTGTTTATAAGATTAGTTATATCATAGTTAGCTCAATTTCTTTTATTTCAACCGAAATTTCGCCATTTTTGTCCGTTTGTTGGGCAAGTTAATTAGTTCTTTCGAAACTTCACCAAAGATGATACAGGTCGGTTATATACCTTAACCTCCGTGTCGAAGCGATATGTCAACCTTTGGGCTTCGCCCCCAGATTTATATATCACTTAAACACCTTCGTCATGGTATATAACCTTTACTTAAAATGTGTATTGTTGAAGAGTACTTGGTGTTCCTGATTTTTTTCAAGTTAGAAGGAAGATAAGAAGTGGTACGGGAAATATTACGGTGGAATATTTGGAGGAAATATCAAAGGGGAATATGAGAGCGAATATGAGAGGGGAATACAAATTCATTGTTATACCATTGTCTTCCTTTACTGTTTATGGGTCCGCATTCCCCATTTACTGATAGAAGCTTCGGGTAGGTAGAGCTTGTTAGTTTTGGTCAACAACCCATATAAGAGAAGGCGAACTCTAATTTTAAAACCAGGGTAGGTGGGGCTCTTTAACCTTGGTTGGTAGCCCACCTAGGAGAAGGACATCTTTGATTTCAAAACTAAGGCGGGCGGGGGTCTATAACCGCGGAAGGTAACTCACCTAATGGTGGATCCATGAAGATAGCAACCATAAATCCCGATACCTCGAAATTCCAGGTGGTGGGGTAATAGTTTGCCATATAAATCTGGTGGGGTAATAGTTTGCCATATAATTCCCATTTATATGATGCAACGAAAACATAGGATCTTAGATAATGACGTGAATGGGGCTGGATCTGTAAATGAGGGTCTCTCGTCCGGCAGGTGTTCTGTGGAACAGCAGCACAGGCCCGGTCGTAATCATACCAGTGCTGTCATTACAAGAATGAAATGGACAAAGAACTTAAACGCAGCTGTTATGGAATGTTTCTATTTAAGTAAACCATTTACAGAAGAAGGGAAACCCGTTCGTGGTTACAGGCAAAGAATGCATAGAATATGGAAAGAGAGAGAATTATTTTCAGTATCAGAGCAGAGGTAGTGTGACCAGGAAAGAATGATTAGAAAAAAATGAGTGGTCAACGCCAATTGAACTGGAAAAAATAATAAGAAAAATGATATAGTAAGAAGAGAGAGGTGAAGAGAACTTGGAAATGAATAAGGACACAGTGGGAACAGAAGAAGAAAATGACAGTACGGCCACAGTGGGAGCAGAACAAGAAAATGACAATAACAGTAAGGATTGCACCGATAGAACTAGTAGTGGACAAGGGATAGAAAATATAGAGGAAGAGAATAATGTGAACAAGCAGAGTGAAAACACAGAAAACATAATATTGAGTGATTTTGAAAATGCATCGAATGAAGAGAAGGAAATGGTTAGAAAGATAGTGGAGTTAATGAATAATCCAGAAAGAGAAGGAGATTATGATTTTAGGAAAGTGAATAAAATAAGAGTAGTGGAAGAAACAAGAAAGGTTAACAACGTGTTGAAGCATATAGAAACTAGCAATATTACAGAAACTAACAGGTTACTAAAAGCTGTTAGTATGTTAGTGGCGGAGAGGACAGTGATAAAGAAGAAAAACACATCAAAAAGAAATACGGAGCCATAGTAGAAGAGACGGATTGTTAATGATATTAAGAAAATACAGAAAGACTTAGCAATACTGGAACGTAAGCGAAGAAGAGAATTAAGAAGGGAAAGAAATTACGAAGTATTGGAAAGGAAGTATAACTTAAAAACAAAAGGTTTGACCGTTGTTATTGAGGAGTTGAAGCAAAAAGTAATTGCAAAAAAGGCGAAGGTGAAAAGGTACGAGCAAAGAATAAAACAGTATAGATAAAATAGATTGTTCAGTGTGGATCAGAAGAGATTTTACCAAGAAATAAATGGGGAATCCAGGCAAGAAAAGGTCATGCCTAACGCCGAAGAAAGTAAACGGTTCTGAAGAGGAAGTTTGGGATGACGTGAAAAACCACAATAAGCAAGCAGAATGGTTGAAAGAAATCAAGGAAAAAATGTAACATACCCTTCACAAGACGATCTACAGATAACTAAGGAGAAAGTTGAGATGCGATGCAGGAAGATGCATAATTGGAAAGCCCCAGGACATGACGGAGTGCAAGGCTTTTGGATTAAATATTTGACATCATGCCATCAAAGGATGGCAAATCAGATGGAAAAAATCTTAAATGATGAAGACGAAGTTCCTGAATGGATGACGTCTGGCAGAACAGTGTTATGTGTGAAGGATCCAACAAAGGGTAACAGTGCAGACAACTTTAGACCTATAACTTGTTTGCCTTTAATGTGGAAGCTCATGACTAAGACTATAGCAGAAAGAATATACGGGGTTTTGGAGGGCAACATACTGTTGCCAAATGAACAGAAAGAGTAAGGGAACTAAAGACCAATTAATCATAGATAAGATGGTGCTGAAAGATTGCAGGAGAAATACTTATCTGGCTATGGCCTGGATAGATTATAGAAAAGCCTATGATATGATACCACAATAGTGGATCACTGAATGTTTAGAAATGTTTGGGATTGCTAAGAACGTGAAACGGTTTATAAGTCACAGTATGTCTCAATAGAAAACAGAATTGACATCATGTGGAGAGAGGTTAGGACAGGTAGAAATCAGGAGAGGTATATTTCAGGGAGATAGTCAATCCTTTCATTTAATGCAAGCAATAGCCCCTTACATGTGTCACAAATTATGTTACATACAGTGGATTTCCCGACTCAAAAATTATATGAGTGAGATTGCCGAGAGTCACCCGTTGCTAAATATCTCAATGTAATGACTAGGCGCTGTGCTGGTCAAATGGGTTTAGGCTTCTACAATTTTTCTTCGCTAAAAAAGGGCCAACCATGGTCAGGTGATTTTCCATTTGTTCAAGTGACATCCTAACGTACGTAAAAAAAATATTTAGGTCTAACTATTGATGAATTGCACGATATCCCGAACCCTTTCAGATTATCATTGACAAAAAAAAGTTTTCTTAACTTTAAAGCATATCTTAAAATAATAAAATAAAATCATTACCTGTAAAAGTACTCTCGATCGTAAAGTTCAAGATCGACAAAAAGGGTGTAAAATTGTCTATGTTGAATCCTTTCCTGAAATATTTTTCTTACCCAACATTTGTGTTTTCTTTTAACTTTGGATCTTAATAAGCGTCTTTGCCGCAAATAACCAAGAAGCATAACAAGTGTAAGCCGAAGCAAAAGTTTACGATTTACTGCAGCCGCCATGTTTAAAAAATCCGCCGAAAAGTCTGTTGGATACAGGCTTAGTTACCAAAGACATTGTATTTGAAAACGTTCATCTGCGACACTTGCGACACAGTCGTCGGCGATGGATCGCTTAACGATCAAACCTTTCGTGAAGCAAGCAGACAGCAACGGCACTGCGCTGAGCTGGCAGATATACAAGAAGGATATCGAACGACAGTTTCGCTTTTTTGGCATTAAAGACCCTGAGACTAAAAGGGACGGAATGTTGATTTACGGCGGCCACGATTTAGTCGATGTCAACGACGCGCTTCCCGATTCAACGAATGAAGAAGGCGACGATGCATTCAAGGTGCTTGTCCGAAAGATAAACCACCACTTCATGCCGAAGAAAAATAAAGATTTTGCTATATTCAAGCTCAGCGAACTCAAACTGCAGACCTCCGAAAGACTGGCCGATTATTACGCGAAAATCAGTGAAACCGAGAAGAAATGCGACTAGGGTACTCACGAAGACGACGCTATCCGAGACCACTTAATACGAACAATGTTTCATCGTAATAAAAAGATCAGAGCCCAGCTCAGAATTCTAAAGTGTGTCGCCATAATGAAATAGGCAAGTCAAAAAGTTTTAAAACATGTTTACTGACGTTTCGTTGCCGCGTGCAACATCTTCAGAGTGTAGGTTTACAGGGATGAGAAAAAACTATATATATGAATCTATAATTACATATTGGAGTAATTAGACGACTAACCAATAGAAAACTAGGAGACGTGACAGGAAGTGACATGCATACGGAAGAGGAAAGCATTAGAATAGAGAAAGTGGTGTGGAAGAGATATTTTCGTTGAGAGACGGTTTGTATTTGGAAATAAGTAAACTCTCCCGAATGAGGAGTTCAAAGTTAGAGGAAGACCTGCAGAAAGAAATAATGGAAAAATTGTTGGTAGAAATGGCGTGATTAGTCTGGCGAGTATGGGCCTGGATACTGGAAGTAGGAAATGAAGTGGTTGCTCGTTTCTTACCCGTCAAAGGCGAAACCACTTTCACCACTTTCACGCTGAAGTTCTTTCGCCTTTGACGGGTAAGGGTTTCGCCTTTGACGGGTAAGAAACGAGCAACCACTTCATTTCCTACTTCCAGTATCCAGGCCCATACTCGCCAGACTAATCACGCCATTTCTACCAACAATTTTTCCATTATTTCTTTCTGCAGGTCTTCCTCTAACTTTGAACTCCTCATTCGGGAGAGTTTACTTATTTCCAAATACAAACCGTCTCTCAACGAAAATATCTCTTCCACACCACTTTCTCTATTCTAATGCTTTCCTCTTCCGTATGCATGTCACTTCCTGTCATGTCTCCTAGTTTTCTATTGGTTAGTCGTCTAATTACTCCAATATGTAATTATAGATTCATATATATAGTTTTTTCTCATCCCTGTAAACCTACACTCTGAAGATGTTGCACGCGGCAACGAAACGTCAGTAAACATGTTTTAAAACTTTTTGACTTGCCTATTTCATTATGGCGATACACTTTAGAATTCTGGGCTAGGCTCTGATCTTTTTATTACGATTACGCTTTCCGCCCGGAAAATCAATAGCCAAGAACAATGTTTCACCTTAAGATTCGCAGAAAAGCCATACGCGATAACTGGGCATTGGACAGAATCCTAACCGAAACAGCCCTCGACGAACAAACGACAGAGCAAGGTGAGACCATCAGCAAAAAAATCGACGCAGACCTTCTCCAAGAAAGAATAAAGAAGCTCACAGAAAAACAATCTGAACATCTAACAAACCAAAACACATGCGGGCAGTGCGAAAACTTAAAGACGCACACAATTTGCCCAGAAATTGGCGTTTCATGCGACAAATGTTCAAAAATGTCAATTAGTTAGTTATATTTGTGATTAGAAAAGGAAATACGTCAAAGATAGAGAATTACGTAAAGGAAATACGTCAAAAATGGAGAATTACGTACAAGAAATATGTCAAAGTTAGAGAATGTCTTCCCGTGTTCTATTATAAATACAAGCTGTAAATGTAGAAAGGGAGTTGGTTGGAAACGAGTATGTTAGATCACAGTAATGAACGCATTTGAAAAGTATACAGTCCCAAGTTGTCTTGAATCAACGGGCCAGCACGAGCGCAATCTTCTATCGCAAGCAGGTTGTGCGACAACAAATGTGGAAAGAAAAATCACTACGCGCACGTGTGCTGTGGAAAAGCAAAACAACAGCCGAAGAACGAAGATTTTCCCCAGCCCCGCGGCAGAAATAATATAGACCCGAAGAACCTTCGTGATCAGCAAGATAAACGAGATTTCAGTGCCAGCGGCATACACAAATCTCAACGAAACCCGACAAAACGCACAAGACACGTGGAATACCAAAGCAGTGATGACAGTTAGAGTGATGATGAGCGCTTCATGAGTCATCTCAAAACACACCACACAACCCAACACAACAGCCAGCATTGGAAAACCTGCACGATTCAAATAAATGGAGTTGATATCCAGGCTGAACCAGATAGTGGATCAAATAGCAACATCATGGACGAAAGCCAGTTTAAGAAGTTACAAAAGCACGCTCCGGAAATGAAACTTAGAGATACCAAGATCAAGCTCAAAGCACTTAAAGAAGAATTGCCAATACTTGGAGCAGCGTATGTTGAAATGTGAAACGAAACCCGAACTGTTCGCACAAACATAATTGTCATCAAAGGAAAAATCGACTCCCCACCGCTTATCGTAAGACAAACACTCGATGCACTTGGAATGCCACTGATCGACGCGACTAGCGGTCTTAAAAGCCCAAATAAGATTAAAACCGTGAAACAGCGAGAATTTACTAAGCCGCACAACGAAGCCAAAACTGAACTCGATACCATATACTAGGCAAATATAAGCAAAGATTTACGGGCATCGGAAAAGCAATGCGCAACGGGGAAGAAATCCAGATCACGATACCAGCGAAAGACGAAGTCACTCTTATAGCACGAAAACCACGGTGAGTGCCACACCAGTTAACACAGCCATTAAAGAAGCGCCTAAAAGGAATTCACAGAGAATGACATCATCGAGTCAGCACCAGAGCACGAAGCTATCACGTGGTGTTCATCACTGGTAGTGCAACTTAAGCCAAAGAACCCAAAAGACTTCCTCGCCTGCCTTGACCTGAGGCTGGTCAACAAATCAATGATACGCACATGCCAAGTACAAGCGCCCATAACCGAAGATTTCATCAGAGAGTTCAAAGAATGTAAGGTATTCAGCAAACTCGACCTCAGCCATGGGTATCACCAGTTCTCCCTTGACGAGCAATCCAGAAAGATCATGACGTTCTCTACACCGTGGGGTAAATACTGCTACAAGAGACTCGCATTTGGTGGACTGAACAGCGACTGGACAAGATCATCCCAACTGGGAGCCTTAGAACCAAGATCATATGAATCAGGCACAAGTAAGGGCATCTCGGACTGTCGAAAACCAAAGAAATGATTCGATACAAATACTGGTGGCCAGGCATGAACTTACAAATCGAAGAATTAGTTATGAGATGCTGTCGTGTTAATATATGTAAATTTGTTAACATATGTAAATATTCTGCTGCCGAATATATAAGTGGATACGATTGCTGGGGTTCGGAGTAAGATTATTTCTTCTTGACTGAAGTAGAGCTCAACAAACACACACAATGGACTTTTTACCGGTGTTATCTCGGTCCTTGGAACGAACAAGCCCGCAAAGTGCCTAGGGGAAGCTCAAAGAGAACGATAAAACTATAATCTCATTTAGGGATACGACATCTCGGCAGACAAATGCCGGTAGAAACTTTGCTCCCACTCGGGGGACGCGACAGATGCTTTGAATGCCAAATCTCAACAAACGCGAAGCACAAAGAACCAACAAAGATGACGGAACTGACGGCCAGACCTTGGACAGCTGTGGAAATCGACTTCTGTGGACCATTTCCAAACGGAAAATACGCCCTCGTGGTTACAGACGAGTACACCAGGTACCAAAAAGCAGAATTTACCACCACTACATCCTTCGAAGCCCCCAGAAAGAAGATAAAGAAAGTCTTCCTAACTCACGGCAACCCCCAAACCGACAATGGACCACCATTTAAATCCCTAGCCATTGAGTAATTCGGGAAACAATCTGGCTTCAAGCACAAAAGCATAACACCACGTCAACCGAAAGCACAAGGCTAAGTGGAAGGATTTAACAGGCTCATAAACAAGATCATGGCCATATCAAAGTATGACCGCATCGATCCTGAAGAAGCTACCTACGATATGCTACAAGCATATAGAAGCACCCCACACCCAGCAATGAAACTCCCACCGCATCAGCTACTAATGAATCGACAGGTGAGGACGAAGTTGGACCACTTACCAACAGAAACATAACATAATGACAAGGAGGTGAGAGAACGCAACTCACAGTGCAAGATAAAACACAAAGAATACCATGACAAGCGACACAAGACAACGACACATACTATGACGCGAGGCAATGCCGTAATCATAATATGTAACAACAAACGCAAAGGACAAACACTATATGAACCATACATATACGTTGTCATCAAGACGAAAGGCTTGCAGATCACAGCAAAGAAGATTAAAGACGGACAAACGATCTTGCTGAACGCAACTAAATTCAAACCTCTACGAGCAGCAACAGACCAGGAAATGGAGTCAGAGACAGCACAACATAGTGAAGACCAATCCACCACCCTACCGGACACCACAACTTCATTAGATACCAACACCCCACCAACTACCAGTACCCCAAAGCAGACAGAACAGAGATGACAAAGCAGCATCGGGGGAACAACCCACAAACGACATGGCGCATCAACAACAAGAAGCAGAACCAACAGTGCCACTGCCCGGACAACCTGAACGCTTGAAAAACAGACGCACGTGAGACTGTTAGACAGTAGTTAGCAATAGAGTAATACACAATATAGAACAGTAGACTCAAAAGAGTGAAGTATAGACTTAAACCGTTACTGTTTTATTAAGCTGTTGAAGATTCGAATCAATCATGATGACCAATAGTTATACATTTCTATCTTTGATGATTATTAACTGATCATTAGGAGCAATAGGAGAACTTAACTGAAAGAGGAGGGGTGTAATAACCTGATCTTTATTGTATGACAATCATGTGTAAATCCTCATATAATTACCATACCATAAATAATTTAGTTAGTTGTGATTAACCACCGAATATTAAAGGGTGACCCAACCCAAAGTCACAACGCGCAACCATAACACTACAATTACAGGGGTTCAGAATTAAGCCCTATGCTTTTTAGCTTGTATATGAATGACTTGCCGAGAGTAATTTAGTTCAGTAGTGTCGAGTCATGCGTTCAAGGTACCCAGATTTCTTTCTCTTCCTTCACAAAGGACATTGAGTTATGCTTGACTAAAGTTTCTCAAGATCTTCGTCACGTTGCAGAGTGGTGTTGCCCAAATAATCTCTTGATTAATCTTGACAAGACCAAACTCGTGGTGTTAGGCGTGATGCAGGTTTTGTCTGAAGTGCCTCTCATCAGAGTGCCTTTCCTTGGTCAAGATCTTCATCCTTTGTCATCTGTCAAAGACTTGGGCATCATACTCGACTCGAACTTGATTTTTAATGATCATGTTATTTCACTGACGTCGTCCCTTTTATTTATACTTTATGTCTTATAATTAGGGTACGGCATCTGTTTTTTGAAGATGTATTATACATTATTTTAAATTCTCTAATGTTCAACCGTCTGGGCTTGTAGTTTGAAGCAAAGTTATTATAAGTTACAGCTTATGTCGAACTTTGCTGCCCGTGCGTTAACCGACAATAAGAAATTTGATCATATTTCACCTGTTTTACAGGAACTAGGTTGGCTCTGTGTTAAAGATTTTTGGGTCTACGTGATTTCATTTTGGTTTGTAAATTTGTAAATGGTCTTGCCCCTTCCTACTTAAGTTCAAAACTCGTAAATCGATTAGAGTCTCACTCATATAACATTAGACAAAAAGATAATGTTAACATTCCATTTTGCAGAACTGCTACCACCTAAAGTTCATTCCACTACCGTGCTTTAAAGGCACGGAACTGTCTCAGCTCCCATACACAAAACAGCCCATCTGCCTTGGAGTCTTGTTAGATGGCATAGGCATTACCACCTCCCGGACATCAGACACTGTCTTGAATTGAAACAAATCGTCTTTAAATTGAAGTGCATTGATAGTTGGAGGAGAGTAGCTGTCAATTTGCGTGTGTCTAGACAAGATCCGTTAAACTCTCTAGCTTCCTTTTTACAAACAAATATGAACATTCATTGGCCAAAATTCCAGTGTCCTTGGTGTAATGGCTGATTCGATTTGTCTAGTAACTCGCGCTGTATCGTTTTTGAAATAGATCGACAGCTGCTTTTATTAGCAAGCACTTCCTGATTAAAATAATCCCGTTCAACCTTCCATATGACTTGTTTTATACCCCTTTTGAAGTCTGTAAACACCTTTCAGTCCTCGTGGGATCCTCCTTTCCAAGTTTACTTATGTATCTGATTCCTTGTTGCTAGTGATGAATGGATTTGGTTTGTTTCTTAGTTTTACGGTTTTCAATTGAACATGATTATTCAAACAGGTTAGAAACAAATCATTAGATGAATCCAGCTTATCATCGACTGAATCCATTAGATCCACAATGTCCTAAAAGATATGTGCCATATAATTGGCAAACTGATCAGCTCTGTATTTCAGAAAACCTCGTGTGGTTATATAATTCGGAACTTGCTTAGTGACTATTAAGTTCAGAACAGCGTAAACTAAAATGATCGCTAATAGTCAGGTCACGAATCCCGCTTGATTGAACTAGATCTATATCGTACACCAGTATTACGTCTAAGAGCCTGTGGGATGTCTTTGTAACTCTTGTTGGCTTATTTATCATTAGCATTAGGTTAAGAGGTACAAAATGAACGTAAGGCGCCACCTGTAGGATTTTTGGTTAAGAGATCGCAGTTTATATCGCCTGTCAACACTATATCCTTATCAAGTGATAAAGCTTAAATGTATTTTGATGAGCTCACTTTCCAGAAAACGACCAATCTTGGGAGCTCTGAAAACAATACAAACCCAGTGGCAGATATAGGGTACGTCAAATAGGTCAGTCGACTAAGGTGACTACCATAATAATTCGATTAACCCCCCCCCTCTCGAATAAGCCCCTCCCCCAATATCATTGCTTGCATAAAGCATGGACCTTGTCAAGATCTACTGCAACGCCTTCAGAACTACGAATGGAATGAGGACAACGTCAACCCGTTTGAAATTATTCCTGTTAAAGACACAGAAATGGAGGATATTGCAGAGCTTCAGATCGACTAGGAAGATATAAAAGGAACTGAAGATATTGATATTGATGTAGTTATAGACTAACGGACAGTTAACTTAAAAGTTTAAGTTTTTTTGGGTGACAAATCTTTTTTAAACATATTCTGCGTGTCGAATAAGCCCCCCTCAGGAAAGTTGACTTTTGAATAAGCCCCCCCTCTTCAATAAGCCCCCCTTTTGAACTTCGAGTTTTGAATAAGCCCCCCGGGGCTTAATTGAATTATTACGGTATGTCACTATCCTAAGCTATCAGACTGACTTTGCGTTGCATATTTGCCGCGGTAAACTCGTCAGATAGTTTTGTTTACATCGCCAAATCTTAACTCCCGGAGTCGTATTTAGATGCAGTGAATTTGTCGTCTTTGGTAACATTGCCGAGCATCAGAATCACGCTCTTGCCGGTTTCTCGGTCAAGCTCAATCACTTTGCCGAATCTTTTGATTGTATTCCTCTTTGCATTTGGCCGGTTTGTTGAAACTGCTTTTATAGTGAGCCGTGATTGATTTGAAGAATTTCGTTACCTCTTTTGCTGAATCTTCATTTTGTTTGCTCTGATTGGCTCAACCTTTTAAGACGCTCCTTAACCGATTCAGCTATTGGCTTAGCGGTATAAACTTTGAAGATTTTTGCCGAATTTGTGATGTCATCTTGACGAGCTTGCTGAGGCATGCCACCTTGCCGAGACTACCACGTTTCATCGGTCATCTTCTGATTGGTTATATTACCGTAAACAGTGATTGGCTGATTTTGAAACGCTTGAATCAGCACGTGGAGATCGTTTTCAGTGACAGTCTTACGGTCCTCCAACTTGTTGTCTACGAGCTTTTTGAAACGCTTTACTGTGCTTAACAGCGATGATGGTAAGACCTTGCATTTAATCTGAGACACTGTTGTCGATATTAAGCGTTCGCAGTCGTTCTGCTGAAGGTGGTAGACGTCTCGATAATAACAGAAATTTTGGGGCCGAGTAACTCGACATTTCATATGCAGTGGGCAAGAAGACAGGCATTGCTCTCAGGTAAAGCTGTCTTCGTGAACAGGTTTTCTTAAAATTTATGCAGGAAATTTTGACTTATCGATTGAGGATATTATAATACGGATTAATGCTAAAGAGTAATTCAGACTATGTTCACCCGATACCATTCCAAATGGAACCGTAGCAAAATCGAATGAAATAGGCTTTGCGTTCTCACAATACCGGCGTAAAATGCATTGAATCGCAATCGTAACTAGTGATTTGAATCCTTAATCCTAAATGGAACGACATGAATCCGTTGGGAATGACAGCTTGCCAGGCATCGTTTAACACCTTGTTATTCAGGCCAAGATTGTATACTGCACTTTTTACACGTATTGAAGACTCTGACGCACTATAGTCCGTCTGTCAGGAAAGTGTTGTGATGTTACAACTGTTAACAAAAAGCCAAGTCAAAAGTAAGAAAGTTTTTCAGTTTCCAGATACTTTTGAAGACGGAATCACCCTTCTTCCTGTGCCAGTACCTCTCTTCTCTCTAGTTGTTTTCTTAGAGTTTTCTGGCTGATACACGTCCCATGTGACATCATCTCGGGTAGCTGTTAGAAGCTGGTGCACAACAAAAGGAATGAAAATGTTGTCGGCGTATTCTCCAGGGACAGGAACTGCTTTCCAAGAATACGCCGACAACATTTTTGATATGTTAATGAGATAGTTCATCACTTCAGCTATATTGAAGGACACATCACTGTTACTGATCAGGAAATTGTGAATAACTTTGCGACTATTCAACGAAATCACTTGAAAATTTGGACGTGAAAGCCTCTCATGACTGGAAGTATCACAAAATCAAAAACACCTTAGCTGTCGAAGCCTGACATGACACGTAACTTCCCACACCCTTCTATCCTCCTCGCAGACTTGTTCGTTTTTTGACCCACAACCGCAAACTATTTTCTATTTATACTTTTCTTGAAAAAATCAGCATGAAGAGGAATACAAATAATTTTTATTTCGTTCAAGTGATGGCTTGTTAACTGATAAATTACTATGCTAACTATTTCGACTTAAAAGTGCTGTATCACAAGATGCATTCGTGTGCAAAATTTCAACTGACTCGGTTGAATAGTCTCGAAAACATACGTTAATTTCCCGCAATCACAACGCTCTATTCATAACTGGAATTTATACATTTCAGAAACAAATTGAGATATGGACTGATGGCTGTGAACGCCTTTCCGTGTATTTTTTAGAGCTTTTTCATATGAAAGAAATTAAAATTCCATTGCATTTCATCTCTAAATGTTCCTAAAAAAAAATTGAAAACTTAAAATCCATGGATTACTCTTCTTCACCAGTATCGATAAAAGATCCAGACAGGACATCCTGAGATAGAGAGACTAATTTCATTTTCTCAAGCGCTTTAGCCAGCCTTTGTCTTGTTCCTCCCCGCTCGATGCAACGGGTAAGCATTCTACGAGCCTTGTGCGTTTCGTCTTTACCAACTCTGGAACGAATTATGTTTTCAATTTCGTACGTTTCAAATAGTTCTGTCAGGTAGGCTACTTCCATCCATACACGTGGAATTTGTTTCGCTATTGGAACAATCTCCTCCATTTGTAAACGGTCCGGTGGTGCTCGTTCTATAAAAAGGGATATTAATAGAATTTAACGATAGCCAATGTTTCAGTGAAGGCGATTTAAAAATTGTTTTCTGCGTACGCTGTGAGTTTTGAGAACAATCAAAACTACCCGATAAGCTAAAAAAGGCAGTTCAATGCCAAGGCAGAAAGGAATCCGTTCACGTACTTTCTGAGAGTGCATGGAAAGGTAGAAAAGAAGAAAAAGTTCTCATACGCACGAAGTGCGCTCTACAGATGCCGGTAAGCTGAAGTTAAATAACCGAAAAAGAATGAAATTGACTTCATGAAGTTAATACAGATTGAGCACTGGGAGAAGAAATGAACGACGAAAACAACTTTCCGCTGATGTTAAATAGTCAGTTCTGTTTCCTTTTTACATATGAAGAAATGCAGGAGAGAAGAACCTCTAAAGCCCACTCCACAACAACAAATTTTCTGTGACAAAGATATTTGCTCGTGTATAAAGACGGCAAATGCTATGTTGAAAATTCGTTTGCCTATGCGCCAGAAATGACTATGGACAGTGGAGACAAAACCAAAGAAGCCACTGCCAACCTCTGAGTATGTGGTAAATTGTCTTTGACGGCTCGTGCACACGAACAAACTTTGGCATATGACATTTTTTCTTTGATACATAAAAACTGGCGCGCGAGTTTTTCAGCAAATGTGTTTGTCACAAAATTCGAGCAAATTTTCTCATGTACACGAGCAAATAAAAATGGTTAGTGAAAACTTGCCACAGGAAATGCGCTCGTTTAGACTAGGTTTAAAAGGTAATTATGAAATGTCACTATCTATCGTGGGTAAATTAAAAGAAAAACTTCAACCCACGATTAGGCCGGATCATTAAAGAAAGAGGCTTTGAGTTATCGGGATGAAAGAGACTGTTTGACAATACATGTATAGAATAATTCCATAAAACCATAGTAACTGGTTACGACTTGGCGGATAGCCAAGTAATTCTCATTTTGATCACTAAATATTTTCAAAAACAAAGACAATTTGAGAAATATGACACAGTCACAGAATGAGAAAACATTGCCTGTTCACAGACATACATTTAACGGTGACTCATATGAATCGAAGCAGAGGAGTTGTGGGTAAATTAAATCACAAAACAATTAAAGTAAGACCTGAAGGGATAATAAATATCTCCCAAATACAAACAAGTGAACTTCACAAGGCTGAAAATTTTGGCTCTTTCCTCCTGGTTTGCTGAATATATTTATTCACGACATTTTAACTACGTCTCTCCATCATCCAGTCAAGGAAATGAAACTCTGTACAATCTCCGCCGTTACAGGTAGCACCATCCAGCCCCAGAGATGTAATCAGTGTTTTACTTTCAAAATGCACTGGTATGACCAGCTGCCAACAGGTCGACAATCTTTTCTCACTGATCAGGACACAGGACATACTATTGCTCCATTACGCTATTTTGATGACACAGTTTCTCCATTTCAAACGCATCCTCTGAATCTGTCGTCTAATGTATAACTTTACAATTTTTAATTGATATAAGCTAACTTTTTTTTGCCACCCGAACGCTACGCTCCTCGAAATTAGCGGCCGTTAATGGGCACTAAACCCGAGAGAAGCGAGGGCCGCTACATTGGGAATTCTACAGTAAACACGCAGTTTTTTTTTTTCTCAGGTTGGCATAACTACCAGAAAAAAAAAAATTAACTGAACAACAAATATCTGATCGCGGGTGCAGAACTGAAAGCTACAGGGAGGCTCCTTGAAGTAATTGGCTCCCCACTGCCGATAATGCATATAGTATATGTATAGTATGTTAAAACAATCGCTTTGCACTTTCCCGATTCCTTACAGCTGCATAGCACATCCAGCGTAACTTCAACGCAGCTAGGACTAAGACATCAAGTGCGGGCTTTCAATAACTTGACAATGAAACCACAGCCCCACGGCTAAATGAAAAGTAAATAGCTTTTTCACTTGCCCCTCAGGGATGCGAATACCAAAGAACATCATCGAAATTCTTTGTTAAGAACGCCAACATGGTAGTTATGACATCATGTAAAAACGTTGTATCCACCAAAATGATTCAGATGAAATGAGAAATACTTATTGAAGAAACTTTTCCATCGCTATACTGAAAACGTTTTTACACACTGGAAAGTCGATCCGTTCAGTTATAAAGTTACCTAAACTTTTTCGTTGAACTGATTCAATATGAAGAAAGTGACCCGTATCATTGTTGGACTGCATGAAGATCTTTGTTCTGATATTATAACAAAAAACTGTGCATGGTAACCACTTACGTGAATCACGTAAGTGAAAGTCTTAAGTGAAACCTGTGTAATATAAGTTGTAAAATATGGTTCTGCCTCAATATGAGTGAGGTATCTAACAGTATCTAGTGTTTTCATATCCAAAATTTCAGGATTCCAGTCAAAGATGGTCATACACTAACATGAATGTTTAATCTTCTATTCTTCTCACATAACATTAAGTATTAGTCTCAGCTGAAAATGTACTATATTCAGAAAGAATGGCCTTTACAAAAGTTCTCCTGTCTAATACCTTGCACTGAGATACCGCAGTAATTTACCCACTGTTAGGGTTTGAAAGTGCCATTCGACATGGGTACCAGGACAACCAGATGGTTAAAATCCGTTTTAACTTGACGAAAGTGCTACATAAAACGAAGGATTGTATAAAGATTCAGCACAAGTGTGCATGGAAGTGTTGATTATCCTTTGCACTTTAAACCTGAGTTAAATAAAAGAAGCACAGTAACCGCACGGTGAGAGAACCATGGTGAGGCTAGGGCATGAGCAGCCACGAGAAAAAGGGCAAATTTGACTTTTATTATACATGCACGTACTTTTTAGTTTGCTACAAGGCGTTTAACTTATTACCTCAAATGTTTCAGGTGAGATTAAAGAGAAATCTAAACCATTTTGGTGGAACATGGTATTCTGGTGGCCTTATAGCATAAACGTCCAGAAAATATTGGACCGATATCCTAATCCTCTGAGACTAATTTTGATGGGATTTTGTCAGCTGAGGGAGGTCAAACTTGTAACCATATTTTGAAAGCCAGTACCATGACAAAAACTCGGATCTTTCCAGAATTTCCTGTTGTAAATGTCAATTTGGTAGTACATGTCCATTTACAAGTGCACAAATTATTTGTTAACCAGATCAATGTACATATCAATGGGAAAATAACCATGGCATTCAGTGTTAGTGTTTCTGGCTGTTCACCCAAAAATTAACACGACTGTCAGGTTTAGAACTTTCGGTTTCTACATGGGCTATGTAGTAAAAATATCTTTTATTAAAATTTGCATGTACAGGCAGTTGTGGGACCAGGAATTCCCCGACGCAGAGGCTAAGGGCTAAACAAGGGGGCTAAACAGCGTTGCCAAACCACTGTAACTGGAAACAAGCCCTATGCATAATTTCACAATTTGAAGGTCAAAAATGGGAGTGAAAGACGAATATTCAGTCTTTCATTTCATTGAATAATTCAAGTATCCAATTTCAGACTCGAAAATTACAACGTGTCGGTCATCTGATAAACATGGTTTGTTGACTTTGGCGCGAGGATATCTAGGCACTAAGATCCCCAAAAAGGGAAGAAAACGACAGGGTTCAGGACAACACGCCTAAAAAATTTTATAATTTGAAGGTTTAAAATGCCATGTCGTTTTTAGTGGCATATACTAGAACAACTGACAAGTAATAGTATAATGTGACGTAGACAATTGATTATTTTCTTGGCTAAATCAATACCAGATACACATAGTCCGTATGAGATACGAATATTATTTCTATACATACAAGTACAGCGGAACCCCGTAAATACGGCCACCAACGGGCCAGAAGTATCTGACCGTATTAACTAGTAGGTAGGGTCAAATTTCATGGCTGGTCTCTTTTAAGTGACGTCACGATAGTTATATCACGATTACACTTCTAAACAACAGTTCTTGAGCATCCGGAATGCAGATATAATTTAATTGAAACGGAACTACACAGTAAGATAAACATAACTGAATTTTATAAGCAGAAACAATCTCTAGTACATACTGTCCTTTTCAAAACAAAGGCCCCAAACTCTCCAAAATTTCATGTTACTTTAATTAAGAAAATTAAAAGATTTTGAAAAAAAATCTGTGACTTTCGATTGATTTGTTCTGTGCAAGTACAATGACTTAATCATTTTGCAATATAACGGATATTGTTTGTCAAGTTTTATTTTTCTTTGTCATTTAATAGGGGTGGTATTACGTTGCTTACTTTGAGTGGCCGTATTAACAAAGTGAATTTGTAAAGAAATATATACGTTGGGATTTCACAATGTGGCCGTTGGCCGCATTAACGGGGTTTTCTTATAAGAAAATGTGCGGTCGTTTCGCCTGAACAAAAACAAAGTGGCCGTAATAACGAGGTGCCCGTATGGCGGGGTTCTACTTTGTGTTATCAACAGTAACAAAGTGTACTTCAATTTCTCAATCGTTAAATACTGTACAAATGAGAAAACACTTTATCTCCTACCCGCTTTACTCTCTGAAAAATTGTTAATTTCTCCCAAATAGGAGCACTAAGGTTCCAAGGCGGGGGGGGGGAGGCTGTAGCCACCTATGCACACACCCCCGAGTACAGTTGTGCAATTATACTGCTTTTAATCTTGATACTTGCTATTTTAAAAATTAAAACCATCAAATTTTCAAGGTATTCAAAACATTTCGAGGAAAAATACTGCTTCCCATTGAGTGGAAGCATCAGTGATCAGAAAGTTGGAGGGGGGGGGGGAACAGGTGGAGTTTAGGGGAGGAACTTTTCATAATTTTTCAAGGCCGCACTCTTATCCCTCCGGAAACCTCTATTTTCAATTTTTTTTCCTTTCTTCAAATTACAATAAATATCCAGAATTCGGATCTCTAAACCTACCCTAGACGGGAGGTCTTCCCTTAACATGTAAAATCATCTCATGCTAGCCAAAGGCAGTTAAACCTGGGATTAGCCTGGGTAACATCAAAGAAATCCTAATACCTAAGACCAGACCTGTGCGTTATTTCACGAATTCAATAAGATGTCTGTTTAACAAGCTAAAACTTACAAGCCAATGGTATTCTACAACATGTTTTTGCTGACAAGGGCCCTCATCATAGCCAAAATGGTCCAGTAATGATGGGGTGACTAGACCAGTGAAATAGACTCGACGAGTGAAAATAGTGGCGATGAAGTTATCAATTTCCAAAGACCCCTTATCCCTTCCTCAATATTTCCTCCTAAAATTTTGAAGAAATAGAAAATTCACTTGGGGGAAAAATGGGGGGACAAGTCCCCAATTGTCCCCTGTGGTATTGCCAATGTTCCCATCTCCTTAATAGGAGTCCCTGACTGGAATAAGCTAACTGCAAGCCCTACCACAAGATGCCACCAAGCAAACAAAATGGAATGTTTGTCATGCATACTTGTGCTTGCTCTATATGTATGAAAACACTCCAGTACTTGTGCTAGCTCATCTACTTGTTCTTGCTTCACTTTTGTGAACCAGGTTTTAGTTAAACCATCTCACATTTTCAGTTTACCCTTTTCTGGCAGGAGTCCCCCCTTTTGTGAGCAAAAGTGTCTGGCATTAGCCATAGGTAAATTATAGTAAGCTTACGCTGTCAGGAAAGAGTTAATTTTGATGTTCATAACTATCCTTTTCCCAGCAGGAGTTCTATCTTTCACGACTGAAATCATCTGGCAATCATCGGGGTAAAATAACGGATATCTAGTGCCGCAAGGAAAGTTATAAACAAGCACTCGCAAAATGTTTCTAAATAAATCTCAACTCACAATCTATTTGTAAATGCTAAAGTTTTTCTCTAACAGTAATATCAGTAACAGATGAAGACCTGACTGAACAAAGGAATAATTCCTTTGAAAGAGATTGGAATGTACCACACCATAATAAAAAAACACTTAACCTGGTAAAGAATTTAGGAGGAAACTTTATACAGTATTAGTACTGGTTTTTCAAAACTCCACATAATTATTGTGTTCATGAAATTAATTTCCAGACTCTTTTCCCTGAAATAAATTAACCTGTTTCCTGAAGTGTTGTTAAACTCTCTCCTTGGATTGGTTGCGCATTTTTTCTACACCATTTTTAATCATAAAGGCTGTACTTTCACATGGAATACATTGACTTGCAGAAATGATGATCAAGATTGCACTTTATGGGAAAAGTCATTGTGAAATCAAACATATCACTCTGGGAGCAGTAAACTCATATGTATTCAGTCTTACAGATTTCTGATACTCCTTGAAGGAATTATAGACTTCAAGGCAAGGCCTGATGACATACGGCCAACCAAATACAGTACGAAGAAAGTGCAGAAAAACTTGGGAATGAGAAAAATTGACCAAAAGAAAAATCCATCACCAGAAAATAGCTCATCATCTGGCAATTTTCGAAAAATTGTTACTGAAGTTGTGGATCAGCCAATCAAGAGCTTATGGCAAATATTATAAAGTTGCAGCCAAGACAGTGTGAAGTCTTATTGGATCTCGAAAAGGACTTACATGACAGACTCTCTTTTCATAGTCTCTCATCAAAAGAGGATCAGCAAATGCAACTACCAAGTTCAATTAAGGGGTATTTTGACTCCTATGTATTTGTGACATAAAAGTGTTTGCAACATGCTGGTCATATAATTTCAAATCTAAACCTGGTTACCAGTATTTACAAACTAGTTTGGCTTTTTTTTCACACACCTACAATAGGTATAACATTTCTTTCCTTTATTTCTTGCTTTAAAATTTTTCACTACAGTACTTGCTATTATCCAAATTTATATAATAATATTATTATATTTATACTTACTACAAGCCTTAGAGTAACTGCCACCTCCAGTAGCTTTACTCATAATTGTGCTAGAGGTAGAATAACAGCAGCTTCAGAAGCTAAACACAAAATAAAAAATAAAAACAATCCCCTCAGAGTAACCTTTTGCAAAAGCCCCTTTCTAGCATTAAGGTTTACAAGACAATTGACCAGAACTATCAGCAAGCTAAGTCATCAAAATACTAAAAATTTAGAGGATTGGGTATACCTTTGAAAATAGTGGCCAGTATGCAGATCATACGTGGACTCATCATGAACATGGAACTGATTACTCTCAAGCCCCAAATAATAGTATAGGGCAGAATAAACATAAATAGTAGTAAAATATGAGCAAGCAAATAAACGTATAGGCCTGAATAAACATATAGAGTGGAAAAATCTCGAAATGTTAATAAACATATAGAGTGAGTCAAAACTCATTTCATTCGCATTATCAGACAACAGGGAGCATGCTTAGCATGCGTGAAACATGAATAACAAGCAATGAAAGGACCAGGGAGCTAATAGAACACAAAATGACCTTTTCATGTGAATTTTTGAGTTACAGTTTGTTAAAAAATAACTCACTTTGGCAGAGAATTTCAAATGGAATTGAAAATCTTACACAAGAACTGAAACACTGAGAGCAACAGCAGCATGGGGAAGCAGAGAAGATCAGTGAACTCAATTTTCATATCTGGAATGCTAACTCCCAGTCATTTGCTCAGGCAAAAAGTGAAGCCCAGATGGCCGCGCATGGAGGCCAATTTTGGACGTCAGTTTCAGTCCTCTTCGTGGTCTTGTTCATCAGTTCCAGTCTCTTGCACGAATTTAATTTTCAGTTTTTGCTTGGTTCGACTTCGAAAATATTCACAACCATGGAAAAAGTGCACAGATGAAATATTACTGGACCAGTTTTTCATATTCCAGTGTTTAAAAGGATTCATCATTGTTGTGTGGTCTAAGAACTGTCCTAAATTGTGCAAGGATGGTAAACTGATGGTAAAAAAGGGGCATCCACTTAGTACTTTCCTCAAGTAATTTTTCAGGACCGTTTTATCAGGTTTCTCCTGAGTTTGGTAATCTACTTTTGTGAAAATATATAACCTGTAACTCAGTTTGACTTTGTTGAAATATGTTTGAAATTCTTAAACTCATTTCCACCTTTTGAAGACATGTTTTGTGTGTATTTTCAATAAGGAAAATTTTTAGAAAATGTAAAAACTCGCCTGGGAGACTAAAACTGATTTATGTGGAAGTCACTTCTGTTTTGACCTCATCACATCGCATCAGCAAGTTCCTTCTCGATCAACTAATTTTTGACAGGTGATATTATGGCTTTTTGAGCTCAAATGATGCAAGGAAGCCGGGCTGAAGGGAAAGCTGTACTACAGTAACTGTTTTTAGCAGATTAAAAGTTCGTATGGTGGGCAGAAATGTCAAGAATTAATAAACGTATAGATCCGAATAAGGCCGTATAGAGTGGAAATTTTTCCCGAAAAAAATAATCATACATATACGATTATTCGTTACTTGAGAGTATGGTCATGACATGGACAAATACAGTATATTCACATGCTGTATATAATATTTCACCTAGATATACACAGGTATCACCTGAACACAAGCCAAGATGGTCTGGATATAACTGATTGGAAACAATGAACTGGAGACAGAAAGCAGAGTTTATGTCCAACAGTACATAAAAATAATTTTTAGTTTGGTGGGTAGACTTTTTAAAAGGTTTGAATGCAAAATGAACAAAACAATCTAATAAGTATTTATTATGACTCTTTCTGTGAGCCAAACCATCTAGTAAGTATTTATTGTGACTCTTCCTAAGAACTACATTGACTTTATTTGCTAACCACCACTTTGTCCTATTACAGACCTATATGTTGACACATAATTTGTTTCTCATTACTCCAAGGCAAAATACACCGATTAGAAGTACATCCAAATGAATTTCATTGTCTTTAAGCACAGGAACAAAACATGGGAGAATCTAGCAAAATGCTGGAAATAAATGACTGGATGTAGTACAATGCAGCAGATGGTAAAACTGGAACTGTACTGCACAACATGGCAACTTAATCTGGAATCTGCTGTGGGACTCTTTTTGTTATCTTGACATTATCAGGTGCAGTGTCTCAGTCACAATAACTAAATCTGTTTTTTAGCAATGTTTCCATTACCTTCACACCAGTCATGACATGTATATGGTGAATATATACAGTATTATTATATATTCATCTATAACAGCTACAATACCCATATAAAGTGCTCTGTTCTATTGACCCCATTGATCAACAAAATAACTTAAAGTTCCCACTACTCCCAAAACATGTAACTGTATCACAATAGTCAAACCTCCCATAACCTGACACCTTATGGACCTTGTAATGGTGTCCTCTTAAAGACATGTCTGTAATCCACAAAGATTTGTTTATTTTTACTGCATGGCAACCCTATGACACATGTAGGTGCTGCTTTATATACATTACAAGCTACGCAGATGTGGACATCACACGAGACAACTATTCCTAAATTTACATAACAAGCCAGAGTGTCCACTTTTAAGAGGTTCATTAATATTTCAGTCAATAGCTCATCATTGAAATGTGATTCCTTCAATGAAAAATACAAGCTTGTTTCAAATAAACCAACTCCAGAAATTACAAAATATTATCCCGCAAAATATATCATAATTTTTTTTGTGTCCAAGTGAACTCTATAACATTTGTCAGTCTGTGTTGAATGAACAAATAGTAATTGCATAATTAGGACTCTAGAAATACATTGTGGAAATTTGTTCAAGAGTACATGCATACAGGACCTAGATTTACAATACTACAAGAAACAACCATATTAAGACGGCTTAAAAGTGTGTTATGTATGTTTGCTTCTGTCCTCAGTGGCGTAGCAACAAGGGGTTTAGACGGCTTATTGAACCAGGGTCCCCAACTGTATAAGAGCCCCTGAGGGTTCTAAAATTCTGAGGCAACAAATTACTCTGCTGCATACCTAGGACTTCTTGCCATGCTTCTACTCAAAAATAAGTCAGCAAAGCAAACAGCAAAAGACTATTAAAAGGTTAGTTGAAACATGTAGTTCATACGTGTATCCTTGAAAATAAAGCATGAATAGGGAATGTTAAAGCCTACATTACCATTTAGTTCTGAACAACATTTGAATTATAAGCTGCCCCACTTGTCAACAGATTGTTAAAAAATTAAACGTATATTTCATTTTACAATGTCAATAAACAATAATTAGTATAGTTAGATATTATTGTTTTACATTATGCTATTGATGATAAGTGAAATTTGGGTGAAGTAAGGGTTGAAGGGCCCCGGCCCTTACTCTTGAACCTGAGCCCCTGAAACTCCAGCTATGCCATCCTGCCAAGCACAAATCTGTTAAAATGCCAATAACATGTTGTAAAGCTTGAGAAAATTCTTTGTTACAGGTAAAACATAGACCGAAAAGTAAAACTGATCCTTCATAACTTTTAAAGCCTTAACAGCTAGTAAAATTTTCTGTTCTTTCATACAAACCGTTGCAACTACAGTTTGCGGAGGCAACATTCTCGACACTGATGATACCTGAACATGGATTACTTCACTGTTTGACGTTTTGAGAACAATATCCTGAAAAGATATTTCAGGGAAATCTTCCATCCTTGTCGTTCCATCCTTATTCCAACCAACATTTACGGTTAGCATGTCTCCTGGCTCCCCACTCGCAATTATCAGTTCTTCTGCATCCTTAATAGTGCCTCTGTCAAGACAATCAAGTACACCAGTTTCGCAATCTCTCAGGATCAGTCGCCGCAACTTCTTCTTGCTTGAAGGGAAAAGTGGATCTTGCTTGAATACTTTGCATCGTATGTCCAGACGAATGAGACCATGTTGATCAGTCTCGAGCAGGCAGGTCTTCCACAAGTATTTCTTGTATTCTGATCGTTGATAAGCCGAGTTGTCGTCCTTGCACTCGTCAAATCCGCAAATTGAAATATGGCGACCCAAATTATCGACGTTACTTTCCAGAAATCGTGGCAAACTTTGATGAAGAAGTACAATTTTTTTGACTTGTGGATGATTTAAAACTTCGGAAGGGATAGACTTTTCCGAATCATCGGCAGCTGTAAGGTCAACCACATATTCTCCATACTGATCATCGGTTGAACGGTTGACAACGTTTGTGGCGAAAAAACTTTCGCTCATCTTCAAGCCCTCTTCTTATTAAGATGTAACAGACATTATCACATGCTGAATTTTAACGTTATCACCGATCTTTGCAAAACTCTATGGGCACCGTGAAGAAAAATGCCGATTTTGGATTTAATCCCGTAAATGCAAATGAGGTGTAGTCTGATATTTCAAATGAAAAAAAAAGTCGACTAACATACAATCAACTGACAAACGTTAAATCTATTTAAGATTAAAACAGACAAACGAGAAACGTCGCCAAAACTTAACTTCTTTACATTGTACGGAAAGTCTAGATTTCAAGAAAGAAGTGTTACGCTGTATTAGGAAGTATTAGGAAATATCAGGATCTGTGCGGAATGTACATTAAGTACTTGTACACGAATGGACTAACACGGTTCTAAAACAATTGTTGATCGTTCACGATAAATAAACACTGGGATTTTGGTGCATGACCATTTATCGTCTCCCTTCGTTTTCCAAACATTGTTTTTTTATACCAAGGAGTCTTTCAATGTCTGCCTCTGGAGAATCAAGCATTCCTTGGTTTTTGTCATTTAATACGTAAACAGGCACTGTTGCTAACATAGAAGTAGTCTGTGAACATGCAGGTTCCTTGGTTGTGTGTTGGCAAAACAATAGTCAATACGATTTCTGAGCGATTTGAATATCTATTGGTTGTTCACGACGTTATCTACGAAGTCGAGGTTGTAAATTACCGGCATTAAAGCTGGTCGAGTATTCAAAGCTGGGCTTGAGTAAATTGCTTCATTTTCGGTACAATAACCTACCGTTCCCCATACCATATAGTAATTTCAAATATCAGTATTAATGGTTTAAAGTTTGTACTTTTTGATTGTGACAATATATTTAAGGGACAAGTTAATATTGGGTTAATATTTAGTTAAACTAACTAGTAATGGGGTGTGTCCCTCAAGTAGCCTGAGAACAACATATTTCAGCTGGGAAAACGTAGCTTGTAACAGTAAAGACGTTTGACGAAGTGGAGAAATAAATTTGTGTTTACAATCTGGAGGTAAATCCACCACATTTGGTGGCAGCGGTGGGATATTTAGGCGAAAAGCCCAGTTCACTGAAAACTATAAACCGTCAGTAAGTGAATCTCACGGGAGAAGTCGAACATTGTTTACGTATTTCAGTGGAGCTGAAACGATCAAGCGACAAACAGAGAGAAGACTAATGGCTGAGAAGGTATAGAGTAAACGAGCGAAAGATTCAGGAGACTCTGAAGATGTATCCGACGGTAGCACAGTGAGCGAACTTTTACGCTACTTTCTTGAAGAAAGAAAAGAAGAAAAACAACGACAAGAGGCACGGGACCAGCAATTTTTGCAAATGATTGAATCAATGGCAGAGAAGAGAGCAGATGAAGACAAGAGAAGAGAGGACCGTCGAAGAGAAGATGAGAAGGAACGAGATGAGAGGCTGCTAGAACAGAGGAGAATATTTCCTAAGCGATTACAAACAGAAGAAGACAAGCGCGCGTGGATCGAACAATACGAGAAAGAAAGAAGAGAGTGGTAGGAACGTTTGAACGTAGAGGATCGAAATGGAGTTAAGCCATCTTCGGAAATCGAAGATAATACGAAAACACGGGAAGCACGACTGCAGAAATTGACGGAAACGGACAATATTGAACATTTCTTGACAATGTTTGAAAGAGTGGCTAATGCTTACAAATGGCCAAATAACGTTTGGATGTTAAAGTTGGCGCCATTGTTAACCGGAAAAGCTCAAGCTGCCTATGCTAACATGGATTCGGCAAAATCTCAAAATTTCCCTGAGGTGAAGCACGCTATTCTTAAGAGGTACAATATAAACGAAGAAAGATATTGACAAAGGTTCAGAAATATTAAGAAGAAACCAGAAGAAAGTTACGTCGAGATCGAGGTGCGATTACGAGATCTTTCGAAAAAGTGGTTAAAGCCAAATGAACGCAACAAAGAAGAACTGGTTGATGTTATCATCCGAGAACAGTTGGTGAATACAATGCCCCTTGAGCTGCAGCTACGAGTGAGGGAAAGAAAGCCAAAGACAGCGGGAGAAGCTGGGACGATAGCCGATGATATTATTTCGGCCAGAGAAGGCACATTCGGCATGACAAAGGGGAGCAAAAAATGTTTGAAATGTGGTTTGTCCAGACACTTTGCGCGCGACTGCAGAACCACAACAAAAAAGATAGAAACATACTCCCAGAGTCGAGAGAAGACAGGAAACGAAGTGAAAATACCAAAAAGCGGGAGACAAACTTGACATGTTATCGATGTGGAAAATCAGGACACATTGCAAGCAGATGCCCTATAGCCTTTCGGAAGACTAAAGAAAGAAACAGTGCTGGGAATTTCTTCTGTGACAACGCAAGGAAAGCAAAGAGAAGTGTTACCAATTATCAATCAAGAGACCGAGAATACGTGTGCCAAGGACTAGTGGAAGGAAAGCCTACTGAACTATTGGTAGATTCTGGAGCTTCCTGTACGCTGGTACACCAAGATTTAGTGGAAGACAAGAAAATAAACAGAAATGACGAACTCCACATCACATGTGCACATGGAGACTCAGTTGTTTATCCAACAGCCAACATAGAAATCTACATCAACGACCAAATATATAATGTACGCGCAGGAGTATCACCAACATTGTCGAGACCTGTTCTTCTGGGTCGAGACATTGGGAACCTATTGGAATTAGCCATACGGGAACAAGAAACTTATACTATCCTCACGAGAATACAAAAGAAGAAGCGACTGCCCTCACCAAAGAAGTCACATCCGGAGTTCAACCAAGAAAACTGTTAGAAAGTGACCAAGAGGAAACGGAAGAAGACGACAAGACAATTTTACCTCAGTTGGATGACAGCAGTTTCGAAGGTGAACCTAAATCGAGAAAGACGAAGAGAGAAAGACGTCAAGCGAAGAAAGTATGGCAGAGTGCTCATTCGCCAACAGTTGTTTCTCAGCAAGATGGAAGTACTACGAACAACACAGACACCTTGACAGATGATAAAAGGGATGAGAATATTGCCGATACCGATGAAGGAGATAAGCAAAAGGACTCTGAGGGAATAGACAGCCAAGAACATTTTTCATCAACTATCCTAAACATTACTAAGCAAGAGTTTCAGACCCTACAAGAAACCGACTAAACTCTAGAGCCAATTCGACGAGTCATTACAGAGGAAGCCCCACTGCGAAACACAGGGATCTTTTTCAAGAGAGAAGGAATATTATACCGACTTTGGAGTTCCAAAGATGCTGACCAAGAGAATCGTAGAACGATAGAACAGCTTATTCTGCCGACAAAATGCCGCAAACTGGCGCTCGAAGTGACGCAAGATATACCCATGGGCGGGCATTTGGGCCGAAAGAAAACGTTAGATCGTTTGTTGGCAAGATTCTGTTGGCCTGGGATTATTCACGATGTGAGCCAACACTGTAAATCCTGTGGAACATGCCAGACGTCTACTGGACCAAGGAATATAAAACAAACCCACCTGGTACCATTATCAATTATCGGGGAACCATTTCAAAGAATAGCCATGGATATCGTAGGCATATTGATTCGAAGTAAGTCTGGCAACAAATACATCTTGGTTTTCTGTGATTATAGTACAAGATATCCTGAAGCAGTACCACTGAAGAATATTGAAGCAGAGACCATAGCAAAAGAGTTAGGCAAGTTCTTTTCCCGAATGGGTGTCCCTAAAGAGATCCTCACTGACCAGGGATCCAACTTTACCTCACAGCTCCTGAAGGAAGTATACCGAATGTTGAAAATTACGCCAATACGTATAAGTCTTTATCATCCTCAGACGGATGGTCTGGTGGAACGTTTTAATGGTACTCCAACCCTAATGGCAGAAGACCACCCGATGGAGTGGGACCGATGGTTTCCGTTCCCTTTGTTTGCTTACAGGGAAGTACCTAATGAGTCGACAAGGTTCTCTTCTTTTGAACTTCTGTTTGGTAGACATGTTCGTGGCCCTTTGGATATCCTCAGAAAAACGTGGGAAGCAGATCCAAAGAGTTCGGAAAGTGTTATATCATACGTAATCAAAATGAGGAAAAGACTGTCAGGAACTATGGAGATAGCCCAAACCAATTTAGCAAGAGCACAGAAACGTTTGAAGAAATGGTATGACCAGAAAGCCAGGGTTCGAGAATTCCACGAAGGAGATGAAGTCCTGATACTGTTACCATCTAGCACCAATAAACTAAGAGCTAAATGGCAAGGTCCCTTTTGAGTAAAAAGGAAAGTAGGAGCCGTAAACTATGAAATTGAAACTGGAGGAAGGAGGAAGAAGACAAGAATTTACCCCGTCAATATGCTTCGTAAATGGCTTACACCACAAGCGACGAGTTTTTGTGAAGAAGTGGAAGCTGAAGGCTACAGTTCCGACGAAAGAGAGACCATACTACAGCTACCACGTCTGAACAATACAGACTAGGAAATAACTATCAATAACAATCTCCAAGTGAACCAAAGAGGAGAAATGAACCGACTCCTACAAGAATACATTGACGTTATTCAAGACAAACCAGGTCGTACCGACAAGGCAGTACACCACATTGAAACAGGTAATAATAATAATTAATAATAATAATTTAAATTTATTTACACACGGTGGCCTTTCAGTTCCCTGTTTTTCAAAGGGCCGTGTTAATTTATGAACAACAATATACAATACTAAATTACAAATTGACAATATTACTATACAACTATATACAGTACTAATTTACAAACTAACAATATTACTTTACAGAAAAACTATGGTGTGATATTATAATCCCGGCTCAAATTTTATGCATCATTGATCATTCTCTTAAAAGCTTTCACAGTGATTTCATTTAATTTTGTCATTGGAACTTTGCCTAGTAAGGTTTCATTCCATAGAGCAGCTCCCCTGTAAGCAAAGCTCCGTTTTAGGAAATTTGTTTTAGGCTTTTGCAAATAGAGCTTTTTATGATTACTTCGTAAGTCATACATGTGGTTAGTAGAGACCTTAAACATCTGTGTTAAGTATTCTGGAGCCATACCCTTGAGCACTTTGATCATCATAAGAAGTTCTCTATTTTTTAATAATGACTGGATAGGGGTCCAATTAAGCATTTGAAAAATATTGGAAGATCTCTCTTCATGGCCTAAACCAGTTATGACCCGGGCCGCACGCTTTTGAAATTTAGCCATTTTTGTAAGATTTGTTTGATTACCATCGTGCCATACAGTGGAGCAGTAATTAAAATAAGGAAGTACAAATGTCTTATATATAGTCACTAGAGTTGCTTGGGGGTCATAGGGTTTTACTTTTCTAAGTACGGCTATAGAACAAGAAATCTTTTTGCATTGTTCGTCTACATGCTTCGCCCATTGTAATTTATCTTCGATTATAACCCCAAGCACCTTTTTCTTATAGACTCTTTTGATCGCATGGTCTCCAATTTTAATTACAAGTTCACTTTCTAACTGTTCTAAACGCTTTCTCGAGCCGATAAGCATGTACTCTGTTTTTCCTTTATTCAACGTTAATTTGTTGGCGTCTAGCCATGTTTTAACACTATCAATGTCAATCCCCAGCTTGTATTCAATTTCAGAGACAGTCTGTCCAGTTGCAGTTAGGCTTGTATCGTATGCAAACATAATGGGTTCGGTCATTTGTAAGACATTTGGCAAGTCGTTTATGTAAATCGTAAATAGAAGTGGTCCGAGATTGGACCCTTGCGGAATGCCACACGAAATATTGCGGAAAGTTGACAAAGAATTATTTGCTTTGCACACTTGTTTCCTGTTGCTAAGATATGATCGAAACCATAATAGTGCCGACCCACGAACTCCATAGCACTCTAATTTAGATAATAGAATTTTATAGTCAACTGTATCGAATGCCTTTTTAAGATCTAAGAACAACACCCCATTAATCAAACCCTCGTCCATGTTCGTCAACCAGTTATTTGTTGCGTGGAGTAGTGTTGTTTCAGTCGAATGATTAGTGCGAAAACCCGATTGAAATTTGAATATTATCTTATGCTGTTCGAGGTGTCTCATCAGTTGTTCGTGTACTATTTTCTCAAAAATTTTTGCAACTACCGAAATAACAGAAATAGGTCTATAATTACCACACGAGTTTCTTTGTTCTGACTTATAGATAGGAGTTACTTTAGCAGTTTTCCAATCGTCAGGAAATATACCTATCTTAAGTGACAAATTAAATATGTGTGTCAATGGTTCGACAATCGCATCTCCTGCGGCATGCAGCAGTTTTACAGAAATTTTTTCGTAGCCCGATGATTTACTAGTTTTCATATGGTTGATTTCTTTCCTGACTTTTTCTCGGGAAATCGTTTCGAAGATAAAATTATCCAATATAGGTGCCACGAACGCCAGTGGATCGACACCATTTGGTATGATTTCATCGGCCAACTTTGGGCCTATTCACGAGAAGAAACGATTGAATTCTTTTGCAATGTTATCGTTGCCTGTAATTTTTTCCGCATCAACAACCAATTCATTAATTACGGTAGTTTTGGATGTTTTGTTCAACAGTTCATTTATCACTTTCCAATTTTCTTTACGGTTCTTACTTGTATTCAACTTATTTTTATAGTAATTAGTTTTTGTTTCTTTAATTATTTTGTTCAATTTGTTCCTACACTGTTTGTAGGCATTAAAATAATATGTTGAGTTAGTTGTGACCGCTTTCCTTTTGAGAAAATCCCTGCGGTGGCTAAGGTTCTTAATTTCTCTTGTTATCCAAGGATTATAAACGCTTCTAACTTTCCTTTGTCTTAACGGTGCATGCTTGTCGGCCAGGGAAAGAAATATAGCTTTCACTGCACTCCAAGCGTCATTTGGGTCCTTAAATCGGCAAAGATTGCAATTATTAAAGGCTCGTTTTAGATCATTTTCAAAAACTTCCCTGCTGAAATATTTGAATTGCCTTGTTTCGACAAATTTTGGTTTATCTCTCTGTGCACTAATTTTACGGCACATGTATACCAAGCTATGGTCGCTAATCCCCAAATGTATGACTCCAGAAGCAGTAGCAGTTCTATTTCCCATCTGAGTAATAATAACATCAATTAACGTTTTTGTATTAGCTGTTATACGAGTAGGCTCTTTGATGTGTTGTTTTAACTGATAAATATGCATCAATTCAACTAGTTTCTTAGTATTTGGTCCAGCTGTATTTGGATACAGATCACAGTTTAAATCACCTAGGATGATCAACTCTTTGTTTTCTGAATCAGTTTTCTGCAGAAATTGTTCAAACAAGTCAAACCCCTCTGTATTAGAATCGGGAGGCCTGTACCAAGTTAAAATTAAGAGTGGTCGACTCTTTTGAGGTGTTAACTCAATACAAATTGCTTCAAGATTGTTAGGAATTAAATCGTTTCTTAAAATAAATGGATACGTATTTTTGACATAAAAAGCGACCCCTCCACCTCTTCTATTTCTGTCTCGTCTGACTAACTCATACCCTGTAATTTCAACCATACTATTTTGAATTGTTTCATCTAGTCTTGTTTCATTCAGACTCAATATTTCAAATGGTATTTGCAGAAGGAATGATTTCAGTTCATCTAGATGTTTTAAGAGACTAGTCATATTAACATGGCCGAACTTTAATCCTTTTAGTTTTGGATATATGTGTCTATTGATATTTTGCTTCGGTAAATCATTGGTAATGCAGTTCCAATACGCCAAGCCCCATACAGAATACCGTTCGCACAGCGAGAGGAAATGCGGAGAGAACTTCAGAAGATGGAAGAAATTGGGAGTGATACAACCTTCAAAAAGCGATTGGGCATCCCCAGTTGCCATGGTTCCCAAGAAGGACGGAACACAACGGTTTTGTGTGGATTTTAGAAAGCTAAACAAGATCTCCAGTTTTGATGCCTATCCGATGGCTAGAATTGACGACATTATTGATCAATTGGGAAAAGCGATGTATATCTCGACGCTCGACCTTATCCGAGGATATTGGCAGGTACCCTTAAATGACCAATTCAGAAAGAAAACGGCAGTCATTACACAGTTCGGACTTTATTAGTTTATAACGGTGTCGTTCGGACTTTATTAGTTTATAACGATGTCGTTCGGCCATCATGGCGCCCCGGCCACTTCCCAAAAGATGGTGGATAGTATTCTACGAGGATCGGAGGAATTTACAGCAGCACTTTTGGATGCTATTATCGTATTCAGTGAGACATAGGAGCAACATATTCAACACGTTCGAGAAGTGTTCGGACGTCTAAGGAAGGCGGGACCTACAGCAAAACCCTCAAAGTGCCGCTTTGGAATGGAAGAAGTGGAATACCTGGGACACGTAGTTGGAGGAGGGAGAGTCAAACCTGCCCTGGGATAGATTCAGGCAGTTAAAGATTTTCCAAGGCCAGAGTCAAAGACGGACGTCCGAGTATTTCTAGGACTAAGCGAATATTTCAGAAAGTTCATTCCAAATTATGCTGAGATTGCTGCTCCGTTATCCGATTTGACACGTAAGACTGCGCCGAATATTGTCATCTGGAATGACCAATGTAGAAAGGCTTTTACAACCTTGAAGGAACGACTTTGTAGTCTACCAGTGTTACGTAGCCCGGATTTCAAGAAATCTTTTATCGTCCAAACAGATATATTCGACCGTGGTATTGGAGCAGTCCAGAGTCAACAAGAGACAGACGGAGAGCACCCAGTTGCATATATTAGCCGCAAGTTACCCCCGAGAGAGAGGAGATATGCTACGATAGAAAAAGAATGTCTGGCGATAGTTTGGGCCGTACAAACCTTACGAGTTTACCTTTATGGCCAGAATTTCACTATCCAGACCGATCATCATCCGTTACAGTGGTTAGACTAAATAAAGAACTAGAATGGACGACTGACCCATTGGAGTCTTGTATTACAGTCCTATAAATTTATAATTCAACATCGAAGTGGAAAAGTGAACTCGAACGCTGACACGCTGTCTAGCTCGAGGAGTGTGAAACCTCTAGGGCAGTGTCCCTGGCACTTCCCAGAGAAATTTTTTATTTTTTAAAGCTACAAGATTCTATATCCTGGATTTTGAGAGACATTTTAACATAAACCATGAAGATCACAAGCAGGGTCAAATCATGATTTTTAGTCCATCTCATCTTTATACATAACAATTCAAAAAGGTCTTGTAACCGTTTTTGTTATCATTAACCACAATTGAGTGGTGAACTGCAAAAATAAATGTGTTATACAAGTGAAATAATTGGCAATCTAGATTTTCTATCTAGCTGAGAAAATTTAACAAATTTTTTATGCTGCCAATGTAAACCAAGCCTGAGTCCAAACCGAGTATGAGTTCAAGACTATAAACATTACAGGACTCTAGAATGACAGATTTTCCAACAAGAATTTATCTAACTGGAGAATCTCAACTCATAAAATGAATGTTGCAGTTGAAATCTACAGTAAGCTGTCATCACATTAGGGAAATGTATGCAATAAGACAGGTTATGGGATATCCTTGAATAGATGATGTGCTAGCTTACTACAGCTTGCAACTGGTGATGTTCTTACTGGGGAAACATTAAAATTGAGTACGTCATCCTGAGTACTCTGGAGATTCCTCCAGCTTAGAAAAGGTCTAACAGTGACTGCAGCCTTTTCAAACTTTCTTATCTTTTAACTGTGCTAAAAAGTGTAGGGGCTAAAGCCACCAGCCCCTCCCTCATGGGTTTGAAACAAAGGCATGACTTAAACTTAGCGTATGAAGTTCACTTTACGGTAAGTTACCCATGCCATTTCCACGTCAACAGAAATTCATTTACAAACATTTGGGTCTTCATTTTGAAGAAAAAAAAAGTGAAAAGCAACAAATGTTTTACCTGGTCCCAAGTTGGTCAACCTCTCTCACAGTTTTTGGTGTTTTGAATCGATGGCCAAAAGCACTGATGCCAATTTCTTTGAGTTCACTCTCTCCCATGTGAGAAAGAACACTCCATGTGACCTACACAAATGGGATGAAATTAGTGGTGCTTAGAAGGTGAAACAGAAGATATTACAGTTAACAGTATAGCAGCTAGAGACATTGGGTAGTAAACATGTTTGATATAGGATGGCTAATTCTTGCAGAAAGTAGACCAAGTATGTGTATTCCACTATCATTCAAGGTACTGAGCAAGTTCTTAGCATAAGCTTTAAACTATCAAGGGATCTTAACCCCTTGTCAGAAATATTTCAGGCTATAGCCCCTTTTGTTGCAACCCTTGGCAAGAAATTGATCAAAATATGGTAACTGCAGGAACAACCCCCATGCTAACAAAACAACACCAGCCATTAAAATTACAATGGCAGTGATAGCAGTAACCACAGCAGTAGTGGTCAGTAAAACTTGTGAGTGAAGATCAAACCTGCTCCTGTTGAAAGATATCATTCAGATGAGAAAGTTGCAGACTACTTAAAAACTGGCCAACATCCACACAAGGACCTGAATCATCTGAAGATTAAATATGCAAAATAATGTGGTTAGACCAGATGAATAAATGAATGAATACAGGTTGACTGCTCATTTGACAGATCCATAGATCCCAATAAGCACCACAGTAAAAATAAACTTCAAGTAAATGACAAATCTTTTAAATAGTATACATGTTTTGGCAAGACTTATACACTGCAATAAATCATTTTTTTATATTAAGAACATTAAGAACAAAACAGACGTTTTGTTCTTGGAGAAAAGGGGGGATATGTGACGATATATTTAAGGGACAAGTTAATATTGCGTTAATAATTTAGTTAAACTAACTAGTAATGGGGTGTGACCCTCAAGTAGCGTGAGTACAACATATTTCAGTGGGGAAAACATAGCTTGTAACAGTGAAGACGTTTGACGAAGTGGAGAAATAAATTTGTGTTTACAATCTGGAGGTAAATCCACCACATTGATACCAGCAGTAAGAGTAACTTACCGTTCTATCGGAGAACTTAAGCAAAATCTGTCGTATATCAAGACTGTAAGCTAGACACACTCCTAGAAATGTAAAAATAAATAATATAGGTTAAAACCTCTTTGCATGATTACCTGAAAATTTGATAAAAATGCCCAGTTCACTACAGTTTTCCCTGGTCTGTTGTCAGTTCGTTTCTTTTAATCTGAAATAAACAGGTAATGACACCGTCTAATCTTAATGGTAAATATTTTTCAACCACATTTTTGAGTAACATTAAAATTCAATCCATGCATTTGGAAGTGATGTAATTCACCTTCCCGCTTTTTCACGCCTTTACATTTTAGAAGTTTTTCAGACCCACACTTCGCCTTAATCCTCGGTAAAACTTTTGTCGGTCTTTCTTGCATTCAGCACTTACATTATTCCAATTTTGACTTGTAACTAGTCTTTATTGTTTTTATGAAAGTAGATATTCGTTCGGTAAAAACTACAACGCATGTTTCCATTTAAATTGCGCTATGTTGACAATTTAAGAAGAAATGTAAAGGTTTTAAATATTCCAGACAAGAGACCTAAAAGACATCATACCTCTAAATTTTTACTTCTTTTTTTGTTTGATTTTGAAGCTAAATTGTTTTACAAAATAAACCCAAAGCCACATGGTTTGAAACTTCTTTAAAACCAACAATACCATTATTACTCTACAGTTGTCGTTTGATACGCTATTAAGTCAACTCAAAGAAATTCTTTGCAGACATTTTTATCCCCGGTATAAGATTGAAAAGAATGCTCAAGAGGGTTCCTCTTGGTTTCAAACCTATTTCATCTCATTTATAACTTTATTTTCCATTAGTAAACAAAATATGTTCTATATGGTATATAAATCCATTTCTTCTGAAACTTCTCAGTAGCTAAGGGCAACGTCTGCTTTCATCGCTTTGCGCTCATGGTTTATTATGGTCAAAGTTTGCTTCAAACAGATAGAATATGACATATGGCTATAATAGACTTCTGAAAGTTAATATTTAGCTACCGTTAGTGAGACTGACATTAAAAATAAAGTTTTACAGAAACGACAAACGTACAACCAAGTTTTCGTGACATTAAAACTAGTATTATATGACAGAATTTTGCTCGGTTGACTTATTTCAGTAACGGTTTCATCCTTACATAGTGTAATCAAAATACATCCATTCGAAGAAGCTCTAGGTCGAAAGCCAAGAAGTTTTCATTCTTTACCTTATTATACTACCTTATTATTATGATATCTGACGAAGGGCCTTCGCTCTAAACGTTAGATAACTACTTTCACATTTCGGCAGCACTCAAACCTTTCTGATTATTTCACTTCGATTTCCACACTGCCTATGCAGCACTCCATTTTTATTACTTAGGGAGCAACTTGACAGAATGATCTGTTGCCTTAACTGCCTAAACATGCTGACCAAAAACTATGTATTATAGACAATTATTTCAAGTGAAAACATTTATCAGCTTACCTTGGTTTACTTCAGTTTACTTTAAAAAGTGAAACAATTGAAGTCAACACGATATGTCGAGGTGCCCCAGGCAACAAATGGAGAATCCCTTCCTCAAAATGGACTTATATGGAGTCAAAGCTCGGGCAAGAATACAAAAGGCACAGCAGTTGCCTTTTATGTGTTGATCATTAGTTTCCTATTTGTATTTTGTATTCAATATTTTGCAGTACTGTCTTCTTCATGCGAATGTTTAATTCTTAAGTTAGTATTCTTTACCAATCATGCATTTATGTTTACTTACAGTAAGCTTTATAACTCATGGTAAATCCTAATAAAACTCTTCTCTCAAACAGGAAACGAAACTTTTTGCGAAACCAACTCTGTCTCGACATGCATTTTAGAATGCGTCTAAACTTTGTCAACATTTTCGTTCAATCAGCTATAGAGAGGAATGTTAACATTTCGCAATATTTCATCAAATTAACCCTTTTATGCACGGCTGTTTTCTTTTGTCTTTTGTTCTGTTCATGTTCTCTCATTTGATTTTTTGTTATATGTCTCCAATGTGTAAGACAATATGCATTGAAGAGCGTAACCATCAGTTATATACCCTGCATAGTTCTTGTCCATGATCAGGTTCCGTGATAGCCTGAAAGCCTTGGTATACACTTTGTGCCTTCCAAGTCAAGATGCAAATGCAAGCACAGAAGGTTGTTCAAGGTGTGAGTGAGCCATACCACCCCAGACGTTAATTGTTTATTGCCGACCTTTGGACCTATTAACTGAAGTCTTCATCAGACAAAGTGGCATCAGCTGTTTGGCTACATTTCAGAATCATCCTCAGGGTATTATGAAACGAAACTTCACAATTAACCTACACTGCTGAAGTCAACTGAAAAATGTTGACTCGAGCGGGATTTGAACTCGCACCTTCGGGATACCGGTCCGCCGCTCTACCTGTTGAGCTATCGAGTCCACAGGGATTGGAGGCGAGTTTTTATCCAATTTAAGTGCACGAAATATTCTCGCGACAACTTAACGCTATCCATGAGGATGGATGTGCAGTGTTTCGATTCTATTTAAGTTGTCGTTAAGTTGTCGCGAGAATATTTCGTGCACTTAAATTGGATAAAAACTCGCCTCCAATCCCTGTGGACTCGATAGCTCAACAGGTAGAGCGGCGGACCGGTATCCCGAAGGTGCGAGTTCAAATACCGCTCGAGTCAACATTTTTCAGTTGACTTCAGCAGTGTAGGTTAATTGTGAAGTTTCGTTTCATAATACCCTGAGGATGATTCTGAAATAGAATCGAAACACTGCACATCCATCCTCATGGATAGCGTTAAGTTGTCGCGAGAATATTTCGTGCACTTAAATTGGATAAAAACTCGCCTCCAATCCCTGTGGACTCGATAGCTCAACAGGTAGAGCGGCGGACCGGTATCCCGAAGGTGCGAGTTCAAATCCCGCTCGAGTCAACATTTTTCAGTTGACTTCAGCAGTGTAGGTTAATTGTGAAGTTTTGTTTGGCTACATAGTATGAACAACGTAGCCGCTTGCTCATATAAACACTACTCGCTTAAACTTCACATCACAACTCGTTCACGCTCCCATTCTGTCCAACGCTAACACGGATGCCCACTGTAGTGTTCTCCGAATCAATAAAGCATCCAAGCCAGCAGATTTAACTCAACTTACTTTTATTGTGGTCACAACATGGCCACCGCTATCAAAAGCCCCTGGCAAATCCCCCCCGGCATACTTAGCGGCCCGATACATCACATCTCTCCCTTTCTCAGGTATATGTTCTCTTACATAAAAAGTATTTTCAACCGTATCAACTATAACAACAAACAAAACTAAACTTTTCAACCTGTGTTTTGGTTAAAGAACCAGTGTTCAGTGTTCATGTTTTCTTTAGAAAATTAATAACATAGTATCTTAATCTCTCTGGCAATCTCCGTGTCCTCTGGGGTCGGGAGGTACATGGTGTCTCTGATTTTGCTCTAGTGTTCTCCTGTAAATCAAGGCATTCTTCGCTGTCCAGCAGTCCTGTAGCTAGTTCTTCTGTGGGTAGCGAGGCAGGTGTCGTCAAGACATCTGGTTCTTGCTGAGGTGTGGGGTCGTTCACATACTGTTTCACATGGCTTGTGTTTCTGGAATACTGCTTCCCCGTTGGACTTTCTACCCTGAGACTGTTTCCGTTCTTGCTGACAACTTTGAAGGGGGTCGGATTAAAAGCTGTGCTGAGTTTATTAGTCTTGTCTTGTTGGACTAGGACTTCATCACCTACTGTGACACTGGAGTGGCTGGCTCTGCGTTGTGTGTCTGCATAGTCTTTGGTTTTGGCTTTCTGTTCAGCATCGCGATCATGTACTTCGTGGTCATAAACATGGTCGATCCTTAAATCAGGGATCTTCCCTCTAACTTTCCGGTTAAACAGTAGCTCGGCTGGACTCCTTCCTGTCGTACTGTGGGGGATGCTTCTGTAGGCAGTAAGATACTTCCTCAACTCTGCTTGCCATGGTTTGTTTTCTGCCTGAGCAATCTGCAGTCGCTTTAGTAATGACCGATTCTGCCTCTCCACCTCCCCGTTGGCTTGGGCCCGTTTGGCGGTAACTTTGTGATGGGTTATACCATGCTGTTCGCAATACTCTTTGAATTCAGTTGACTTAAACTGTGGACCATTGTCAGACTTGATGGTGACTGGTAACCCATGTCTACAGAAAGTGTCTGCCAGGCGGTTGATGACCTTTTCAGTAGTAGTGGATTGCATGACCTCAACCTCATAGAATCGGCTATAGTAATCGACAATCACCAGCAAGGAGTGTCCGGATGGTAGTGGTCCCATCAAGTCGACGGCTAGGTCCTGCCAGGGTCCATCTGGTAGTGCTGTGGAGTGGATTGGTTCAGGGGGGTCGGGCCGTGGCACTAACTGACAGCCATGGCATGCCCGGCAGTGTCTGTCAGCTGCTTTGTCCATTCCTGGCCACCACACCTTGGTCCTGAGGTTCTGTTTTGTGCCCACCACTCCCAAGTGGCCTTCATGAGCGAGAGCTAGGGTCCTTGGTTGTAGCTTTTTGGGAATGACTATGCGTGTACCTCAGAGCACAAGCTGACAAATGACACACAACTCCCCAGCCACTGCCATATACTGCTTACACTTCTCAAATTGCCCCGTGGTAATAGCCTTCCTTACTTCCACTAGTTCTTCATCAACAGCCGAGGCTTCTTCTATCTCACTAGTTGTTAGTGCTGTTGGTGTCGCATTTACAGCAACAAATTTGACATATTCCTCTGCCGATTGCTGGTGGTTGTTAGGCTTAACTTCTTTACGAAGAAGTCGTGACAGTGGATCGGCGATGTTCCCTTGCCCGGGCCTGTGCACAACGCTGAAATCGTATGGCTGTAACCTGAGAACCCATCGTTCTATCCGTGCACATGGTCTTGACCGTGGACCATATATGACCTCTAAAGGCTTGTGGTCGGTCTCCACAACAAACTTCATTCCATACACGTAAACATGGAACCTCTCGCATGCCCACACCACACCAAGTGCCTCCTTTTCTGTTTGGGAATATTTCTGCTTGCATTCAGTCAGACTACGACTTGCATAACATACTGGTATCCACACGCCGCCCTGCTCCTGTACAAGAACTGCTCCCAGTCCGACTGGGCTGGCATCTGTAATTATCTTGGTGGGTGCGCTCTTGTCAAAATATGCCAGAGTGCATGCTTCTGCCATCTTCTGTTTGAGGGATTCAAAGGACTTCTTCTGTTCCGGCCCAAATTCAAATGGTGTCTCTTTCTTGGTTAATCTTCGCAGCGGTTCAGACAACGTTGCAAAGTGGGGTATGAACCTGCTACTGTAGTTGGCTAGACCCAGAAAGCTACGTACATCTGTAGCATTCTTCGGTTCTTCCGCCTCTAACACTGCCTTGACTCTATCTTCTGTAGGCCCAATGCCTTTTTCCGAAAGCAACATGCCCATAAACACCAGCCTGTCCATGTTGAACAAACATTTCTCGGCGTTCAAAGTGAGACCACACTCCTGCAGGCGTTCTATGGTTTGGCGGAGCCGCTTGTCGTGTGTTTCTGTGTCAGGACCATGCACCACGATATCATCTGAAATGTTTTCTGCACCTTCCATACCTGCCAGGACTGAAGCGATTTCATGCTGATATTGTTCACTGGCAGAACACACCAAAGAGTAAGCGTTTGTATAGAAACAACCCATCGGGTGTAGCAAAGGTTGTGATTTCCCTGGACTCTGGGCTCAGCTCTAACTGGTGGTACCCCCACTTGAGGTCCAATTTACTGAAGACCTTTGAACCATTCATGGTGTGTAACACCTCGTCAATCGTGGGTATTGGGTATCGTCTTCGCATGATCGCCTGGTTTGCCTGTCTCATGTCGATGCATAGGCGGATATCCCCATTGTTCTTTGGAACGATCACTACTGGGTTGACCCAAGGGGCTGGACCCTCTACTGGTTCAATTATTCCTAGGTCCAGGAGTTCTGTAGTTTTGTCTTGGACCTTTTCCCTAAGATTGAATGGTATCCTTCTGTAGGGCTGTGCCACGGGTTTCACAGTGGGGTCTATGTCAAGGGATATTTGTTTGTTTTTCAACTTCCCGACACCCTCAAATACGTCTGGGTACTGTTGCTTCAATTTGTTGGCTTTAGTTGCTACCACAGCGATGTCAATTCCAACCTTTAACACCCCCAATTCTGTTGCTGTCGCCTTTCCAAGAAGTGACACCCCTCTACCTTTGATTACCAGGACTTCAGCTCTTGTGGATCTATCACAAACACTCATTGTACACTTAAAACTTCCTTTCACTGATAATGGCCGATTTGATGCATAAGAGTATAGCTTTTTGTCTGGAGAGGTGGTCTGTGATTCACACTTCACTCCCTTCACCTTCAGCTCTTCCCATGTCCCCTCATCAATAATATTGCTGTTGGCCCCAGAATCTATTAGCATCTTGAGGTCCACCCCTCCTATCTGAACAGTGGTCAGTTCTGAATGGTCTCCCTCATTGATACTGAATGCATAGTCACGTTGGGGGTCACTGGGTTCCATTCCGACCTGACGAGCATAAGGTTTTGTTTTACAAACCTTCTCAAAATGATCCCTCCCACGACACTTTCTGCAGGTCTTGCCTTTGGCAGGGCACTGGGGATCACGACCAAAATGGCCAATCAAACCACATCTATAACAAGTTTTATCTTTCTCTTGGTATCTCCCTCGTGTGCTAATGTTCAGATTGTTACCCCTCTCATTGATTCTGTTAATACTCTCTGATTCCTCCCCTTTTACCGAAAGTACAGCCAGTTGTGTTTCAATTTTTTCACATTGTGCAGCGACCTCTAAGGTGCGGATTAAGTTCAGACCTTGGCCTTCTTCAAGTAATTTGCGTTTGATGTAAGTTGAAGTACACTTATTCAAAACTGCATCTCTAATCTGGTTATCGGCATCGGTGCCAAAATCACAATCCTTAGCTGCTTTTTTTAAACGTGTGGCAAATTGTTGAACGGTCTCACCTGGTTTCTGCGAGATCTGATGGAAGGTCTGGCGGGCGAATGCTGAGTTTACTTGTGGTACGAAATAGGCATTTAATACTTCGACTGCACGGTTGTAATCTGTGGCGTCTCCAGTTTCGGTTAGGGTGGTAAATATCTCCTGCACATCAGGCCCAGCCAAGTGGAGTAGCATTGCTCTTCGCCTCTGTTTGGTCGCTGCTGCGGTTGTGTCGCCCACAATAAGCCCTTTCCCGTCTGCGTATAGTTCGAATGAATTTAACTATCTTGTCCATCGTGGGCCGATCGTCGCTGGGTCGGAAAAACAATCAAATCTTGGTAACACGTTCTTTTCCATCGCCAGATTGCTCTAATATGTGATGATGCTACTATCCTCGTCGCCAGTGTAGTGTTCTCCGAATCAATAAAGCATCCAAGCCAGCAGATTTAACTCAACTTACTTTTATTGTGGTCACAACATGGCCACCGCTATCAAAAGCCCCTGGCAAATCCCCCCCGGCATACTTAGCGGCCCGATACATCACACCCACCCTCTCTCAACACGTGGTAAACTTCCCTTAAGATTACGATGGCACGCAGAATTGGTCTTCCCAAAGACCTACAACAAGACTAGTAAGCACACATTTTAGCTCCTTCTACTTCTACTTTATTTTATTGTATTTTTTACTGTTTATCGTTTTTCTTCCGACGGTATAACATTGATTGCCAACCCCAAATCCCTGCTGAAGAGGCCACAGAAGGCCGAAACGTAGGTCCAGGGTTGTGTCCCAAGATATTTATGCACGAGACAATGTTACGCATCTTTTACTCTTTCTCTCTGTATTCATACATACTTCTTTATTAAACTCTACATTGCATGGCCAACTGCGTAGCCGTCTAACTGTCTGTAAAACCCTAAGGCCGGGTGGTCGGTTATGAATTCCCGAATCGCACTCGTGGTAATTACTAATACACTTTCACAACACAAATGTATACTCCACGATTTACTTTGAAACTAAAGACTTATACTCATTCACTCAACTCTACATGGCATACCACTAGTGTAGCCATGTCGCGCTCACTATAGCCCGTGGGCTAAAAGCGCGTTCCATCATTAACAGTTTCACTCCCAATCGTAAGACAATCACAACTACACAACTGTAACACCAGTGTGGTTCAAATTACCTGCTCTAAAACCCAAAAAATTAGAATGAAATTGATTTTTTTTTAAAAAAAAGCAAAAGGAGTTTTACTACTGGATACCGGAGTAAACGCTCAGAAACCCTCGTGTACCTGACGTAGTTATCACGACTGTTTGATTTTCTACAAACCACAGTAGCTTCCTTGAAACTTTAACGTACTCAAATGGATTGGTCAAGCTGGAACTATGAAGTCAGAGTTTCGAAGACTTCCTTATCAAATGAATTTGGCTACTAGAAGACCACTTACAGTAATGACGCCATGTTGGATGCAATGATCAAAGTATTAATGGAAATTCCTTAATTTAATATCTCTGGTGGTAAGACATGTCAACTTAAAGTTCGTGAGCCACTTACCGAGCTGAACATACGAGACTTGGAGGAACGACGCGGTAGGTGTCACATTATAAAAATCAATTTATTAATCACGATTGTCGTAATGGCAGGCGGCAAAAGCGGAATTGTGATATCGGGCAAACCCTTTATCAGTAGGAAAATCTCGGACGGAGGATTCTTTCGCCTTTATGTTCCTCAACAATATTGCTAGGAATGAATTGACGCAAAAATGTCCAATTTGCATGATATTCAAAATGCGAGTTAATTACTATATTTCATGCAATCCTCGCCTTTCTCTTTTTTTTCGACAATGTCAAGTTTTTGTGATGAAGACCAACTATTCATTAAAACTGAGGCAGTTAAAATTGACTAAGTAGATATTTGTGGCAGAAAATCCTTGTATTACTGTAAGTAGCTTTAAACACACGTGAAGCAGAGAAGAAAAAAGATTAAAAACTCTTAATATTATTTTTCCTTGTCTGAAACGTTTTGAGTTAGGGTGGTGGATCTCCGTCATAAAACGTCCAAGAATTGCATCGAAGTTTCGGACACTTTTGACTGGGAAACAAAATACGCCTCGTTAGAAGACGATTCGATTCCAGAGATTTGCACGGTTTTCCACCCAAAGTTCTCCGAAAGGTTGAAGATACCTTGGATATTTTGTGTCGAAGACTTGATCGGTCTGTGATACAAAAGTCTCGGAGATCTTGCATTATATCACCGTCCTTAATTAACATCATTGTTGACCATGGCAAAGACTATTACAATTTAAGTTGGACAAATTCAATAATATATCGTAGGGTTCTGTGATAATAAGGTGATAATAACGTTCGATCTTGTCCATATCATCCAAAGATCGATCACCAAGATCAATTATTTTATGTTTGGCAAGAGGTCTTTTGCCTTGTAGGAAATAAAAAAAATTGGTGAAATTGTTTATAAATAATAAAACAATATACTTCTTTTTCCACTACCCTAACACTAACTCCTCACCAGGTACTCTCTTCGGTCTACCAACTGTAGCAAAATATTCATAGTTTCTTGCCTCCGATATTTGAAGCTTTCCTTCGTGAAACATAAAAAAACCTGGAAAATCGATGCTCGACGGTACTGTTGCATTTTCGGTTACCATAATCCTCCCAATTTTTATTTACTAGCTACTCAACTCACAATTTTCACAGTTTACTTTGTTTGAATACGAGAATTGATCTATTGCACCTTATTCTGTATGTTGTACACGGCTAGTTTTCGGTCAACTGCTGTTAAACCATCAATAATTGTCACTGCATCTGGCGCTGCAGCAAACGCAATAGTGTCAACGACCAACTAGAACTGGGTGATCCAAAAAAATCCACGGGATACTTTCTCCATAGAAAGTGTAATTGTTGTGGGAACTTGGTGTGCGACATTAAAAAGAATTTAACCCTGGAGTAATTTCATTTGCTTTGCAAAACACAGTATGGTTTGAATATTGTTGGTTATGGCTCTTTGATTTAGAGTCAAGTAGAGGAATTAGTGAATTATCCGATAATAATTGAATCTCAGACATTTTCTGCTTTTGGATCCTGAGTTACGTGATATACTTAGCATCTTGCACACAACGAGCCAACTTCTCATTGATGAACACTTCAATGATTTCTTCGAGATCTTTCAACAATTAGATACGTTTCACCCCATTTCTCTTTTTTCTTCTTAAGAAGCGAAAGACTGAGTGACTTTGTATTTCACCATGGCAATTAACCCTTTAAGCCCCAATGCATCAGTACTACATCATTTTCAGGTGGCTTCATGTTGTCATGTCGTTCGCAAATCGCCAGGTTCGATGCCGTTTCTGAAGTGGGCTGAAAGGAACTTCAATTTGAGGTTTTAGGGCTTCTAAGGTAGATTTCGAAGCCAAAACTCAAATTTTATGGGTCCAGAAATAATATTAAAGCAAACATATTCAGGTAAAAATCCGGAGATAAAGTTTTCTTTCAGCAACGTTAGTAACCTCTTTACAGGAAATAATTCCGGCTACAAGCTCAGGGCTCTTGAAATGCTGACCGACTGCTTGGCAAAACTGTGATCCGTTCAGAATATTTGTAACCCCTAACAAAAATTTTACATAAGATTTAATATATGAAACGGTAATTTCATATATGAAATGAAAAATTTCATACATGAACTTTAAATTTCACATATGAAATTGCAATTTCATATATGAAAGGGGTAATTTCATTGATGAAATTGCCATATATAAAAAAAATCACATGTGATATTTTCGTTTCATAAATGAAATTAAAATTTCATAAAAGAATTGAAGATTTCATACATGATTTATATTCCATATATGGAATTTTCATTGATAAAATGATGGAATCATATGTGGATTTATTTGTGATATACTTTTCACATATGAATAGGCACTTTCATATATGAAATAAAAATTTCATAAATGAAAGGGAAAATTTCAGACACGAAATTGCTATGTATTTAAAATAAATCACATATGAAATTTTGATATGAAGATTTCATATGACATACTCCATATATGAATTAACATGGATGAAATGATGGAATCACATGTGAATTTAGATGTGTTATACATTTAACAAATGAATATATAGGCACTTTTATATGGAATGTTTTATTTTGAATATGAAAATAGGATTTTACATAACATACTTTGACATGAAATTATTGAATTTATATGGATTGATTTAAATATGACATAGCACTTCGGATATCATTTGGTAACTTCATATACGAATTTTATTTCATAATATTATAAGAAAATTCATATGCATCATGTGCATTGACCTAAATTTTCACACGAGAATTGCCATTTGCTTTTGATTGTATTGTGTCATATATGAAAACAGAATTTCACACATGGCATAAAATTCACAAGAAAATATTGGAGTGGCACAGGTGAAATGAAGTATGATACACGTGTAACAAAGTTTACCCTATTATTTACCATTTTAATGTGAATTTCTTAGGTTAGAAAAACTAGCAATGAAAGTTTAAAATTCAAAATTGATGTACGATAAAACTTTATTTTATATTGAGCTGTATAACTGATGGTGTGCCATTAAGAAAGGATCATTGCACTACTTGTCGCAAGCTAACATCTTACTGGTGCTTTTTAAACATACTGGATTAAAGATTCTACAAATGTATTGCTACAGTAACTGTTAAGCATTCTTAAGACTTAATATTTAATAATTAGCCAACAAGCCTTAGTCGATTATGAGCAAACAGTCAACAAGAAATAATGACAATAAAACTTTATTCCAGTGTCACAGAATAAACTGTATTACAGGTATATTAATGCATATTTACTGTACATTTATTATTCCAGGACATTTAAGGATAAAGCTTAATAAATCTGAATACAACTACAGTAAATGATGTCATTGTGGTAGCTTGGTAGTTGTTGTAATTTTCTTAATACTTACGCTCTCAACTTATTCTCTCAGAAAAACTTTCTGAGTCCCTGACGGGAATCAAACCCGTAACCTTCTGATTGCCCGTGAGATCCTCTAACCATTGAGCTACACAGACTCAGATGGTGAGCGAAGGTTACATTTTATGTTCTGGTTCGTGTAGATGGTAGACATATGCACTGCCAATCTACAAGTGTCAATATGTCGTTGGCAATAAATCAATTCCCGTCAAGGACTCAGAAAGTTTTTCTGAGAGAATAGCTTGAGAGCGTACGTATTAAGAACATTACAACAACTACCAAGCTACCACAATTACATCATTGATTGGCGCTGAAAATAATTGACTACATATTCTGAGTCTGTGTAGCTCAAGAGGATCTCACCAGCGATCAGGTTACGGGGTCGATTCCCGTCAGGGACTCAGAAAGTTTTTGTGAGAGAATAGCTTGAGAGCGTACGTATTAAGAACATTACAACTATAGTAAACTATTCAAATAAAAGTATAAGAGTTCTAATTAAATACAGGTCTACAACCTAGTTATCTGATAGGTAACTGATTTAATCTAGGATTAGTGAAGTCAGAGTAAGCATGTAGAATTCTCACTAATACTGCTAATTAGTTTGTTTTTTTATTTTCATAGACTGTTGGAATTAAGGATAAGCATTATTTTTGATCAAACCACCTTAAAATGTCAAAAAAGTAAGTGATCCAACATGAGCAGCTGAGAACTGTAAGTGGATTGACAAGGCAAGTTGTTTTTAATATCACATCCTTTGCACACGTATATTGTGAACACAAGTGCACTTTAAACTCAATGTTTACCAGCAATTTTGAAGTTTTCTGGGAATTTTAGCCGGGAAAATCAAGGCAGAAGATTATGTAAATCAGGACAATGTTCTACCCGATTTACAGTACACCGATCAGGAGCTAATGAGTTATCTAAGATTATTTTAACAAAATTACTTAAGGTGGTCTTGTACAAAAAAATAAATTTTTTAATGTTTAAATATTAAGGCTAATGTTTTGTTATTATAATAGCAAATCGAATTTTAACTATTAAAGTCATCTTTTATGGTTGTCGGTTGTCATGGAAACCAAGATAATGGGCCGTAAACAGTTAAATATTGTACCTACTTTCAAACATGATGTAGAACTATCCAATGGTCTGATAAGTTTTATATAGGTTTTTGAGCATTAGCAAAAGGCTACTCTAGCTACCAAACTTAAAAAACGCCGTATTTCTCGAGCTTTTTCAGATTCTTTTACAGATTCTAATAGAGAACATTCAATACTTAAGACAAAGTAACTAGACAATGTAGAATTTTAGAAAGTGTTACAACATTAGATTAAATTTTATAGATTCAGTTCCTAGATTGTTATGTTGAGTATCTGTGCTGAAAATTTCGTAGGGATCGGTAAAAAGGCTTATTTAATTTTACGTTTTAAAACGATGCTTTTCAACAACTTTAACATCTCAAGAAAAGCAAAAATCAAAGTTTAGCATTGAATACGCATGATAGAGTTTGTATTCTTCCAAGACTTTCAACAAGGACCAAAAGGTGCTCTTCATGTGCTCAATATTTTCATAAAGTTTTCATAATTTTGTCCAAAGGTCAAGATCAACGTAAAAATTTTCAAGGTTTTTTAGGGCTACTGGGGAGAAGAGCCTCAAGGTTGTTCCCCTAAATTGCGCCTCAATACAACCTCAAGGTCACGTAAAGGTCACCAAGATTGCATTCTAAAAAAAGTTTAGACAAAATATAACCAAAATAATATTTCAAAAAATCAATATTTTGAGTATAAGACCACCTTAAATCCTGAATTATTGGTAATTGTAAAGCCTAAAAAAGCCCAAATCATCATATCCAAACTAATCCCTGTCTATCAGATTTGACAGCCTACAGCAGACTGTTCCAAGTAGTGAAAGGTCATTTTCTATCTCAGCGCTAGACCACTGTTTATAATGTTCACTCTAGGTCCACGAACTTGGTACTGCTACATCTACCTCAAAATCAACATGCTATTAATTTAACCTCCTTTGGAATTAACTAAATATTTTCTTAGCTCATTGTGCACCTGCACAGTTACACATTTGCAAAACACGTACTGCAAATACTGCTTTTCAGAGCAACAAATGTTCATCCAGACTGGACCATAAACTGGATAATATCTCTTAATACAAAAACTTGGCTACTAGAGCACAGATTATAAAACATGCACAATCATTCCATTGCTACCTAATAAAATGCTCATCTGGTCTTTGCTGTTCATTTGCTCTTGGTGCAACTGGTGGAGGAGGCAAATAACCTAGAAATAAGAAATGGAATGTACTGCAATATTTCAGACCTTGAGTGAATTTTTAAGAAACAAATTATATGACAGCGGATACATGTAACTTTGGTAAATACAAACACTGTATACTGTAATAGGTGCAATTTGAGAATCATCCTCAGAGATATATATGAAGAGAAACTTTTTGTGATAACCTGACAATGCCAAAATCAATTAAAAAAAGTTGACTTGAGCAAGATTTGAACTCTCACCATGGCAATACCGGTCCGCTGCTCTACCTGTTGAACTATTGTGTCTACAAAGATTGGAGGTGAGTTTTATCCAATTTTAGTGCACGAGATATTCTCGCGACAACTTAACACTATCCACGAGAGGATGTGCGGTGTTTCAATTCTATTTCAGAATCATACTTTTGACGGATACAGAATGAAAAGACATGTCCACTTCATATTTTATACAGAGATATTAGGACAACAAATTGAAGTCTGGGTCCATTTTCACTCGCGACTATCCCAGTATCCATGATCTATTAAAGGACACTCCCGGATACAAAGATGATGAGATAAACTTTAAACAAATTGTAGCCAGAACTTTCAAAGGTGCTTTCCATGCAAAAGCATAAATCAATTATGCTCCTCTGTTTTTCACAGATCAAAGATCAACATGTAAGATGAATGTTTTCAACCTCTCATATGTAACTGTCAACGAGCCTTTTCAAATATCTTTTTCCCATTGAATTGTTCATTATACATGTATAAAACAAATAGGTTCCACTTTAGTTTGATCTGTGCAGTTACAGGTGTTAACACATCAGATGACTTCATCTGGTGAGAAAGTCATAATCAGAGGCCCACTATGACTAGAAAGATTTTTATTCTAAGAGGTATATCATGAAGCCAAAAGTAATGTGAAAAATGGAATGTGGTTTAGGCTGTTTGGGATGCAATAGTACTCTGCCAAAAAACAAGAACATGAGATACGTACTGACATTTTGTGTGAAAGTTCACTGTAAGAGTGAAAAGGTCCTTTCAAACATTTGACATTATGTTGCCATTTGTTTATCAAAATGTAATCAACAATAGAAAAAATTTAAGTCTGTTCATTAAGGACTACAAATTGTGTTGAAAGATATTTACAGTGGCCAGTATTTAGTAGCATTTTAGGAATCAACAGAACAACTTAAAGCTAAATATAACTATATAAATATATCAAAGAATTTTGGACTAATACCCTATAGGAATGTTATTCCTATAGGCTTATAGAAATTTTTCCTATAGGAGTTGCTCTAATAGGAATTGATCCTATAGGAATTGCTCCTATAGGAATTCCTGTAGGTTTATGATTCCTATACTATAGGATAATTATTAAAGTAGGATTCTAAAAGGAATTTCTACAAGAAATACCAACAAAAGCTCATCAACATGCCCATACAAATTCAGCATTTCTATTGTAAAGGTATAGAAATGCTTGTTAAAAGGCAAATTAACCAAAGCAGCATTTATAAATTAAAAGACAACACCACAGATGACTACCACAATTGTATCAAGAAGATATATTTTCAATGCCAGATATTTACACAGCTGTATCATAAAATGGTATATATACATATTTATTTCTGAACTTTACAGCACTTCACGACATTATTGATTTTTGAAGTCATATACTGACGAATTTCTCTCTGGGTGCAGCTAAACTTCATTGATGCATAAGCTATAAAAAATATTGTCTCAGTTTATGTTGAGTCAACTATAGTATAAAGTACCACAAAACATTTTGAAAACACAGTTCTTATTTACTTACAGCATATGCTTTCAACTTTTTCTTTATCCAATTGTGGCTTTGCCTCTAAACCTTTGTGTGCATTTGATTGCCGCCCAGTGACAGAGTGAGTGCACAACACCTCCCTTGACCACAGCATTAGCATCAAAGAATAAATAAATTCTTTGGCAATTGCTTTGGTGACTAGAATTTTCTTTTGCCCCTTGGTCACTTTCACAGCTGGACAAAGGATTATCTGAAACAGCAAGAGTTTAACATTGTTGTTATGCTTTGATTTCAAAATAAGTAATGAAAGGGAAACCACAACGGTTAGTACTTCTTATACAACACTTACATTCTCTGTTTCACTGTCAGAATTGGATGACAACGACCAGGTGGACTATGCACCAACACTTGATGTGCTTGCAGCTGGAGAATAAGCCCTTTCCTCACTAATATTTCTTTTTAATTGCTTCTGTGAGGGACTTGGTTGTGGAGACTGAGTTTTCTGGTATTCTACTGGAGGCTTCTTTTCATTTGTGGATTTCTTATTGAATTGTTTTAGGCATTCTGCTGACTCTTTAAGTTCATGAACAACATCTTGCATGTTTTGCATCTCTGAATAATAGAATAGAGAATGAGTTGGACTTGAACTATGAGTAGATCAATATTACTATTATTTTAAAAAAATGTATTTGTCAACATGACTTACCTGTCATGTTGAAGACAATAGTTCTCAAGGTGTTTATTTCCTCATTTTGGGCCTTTAGATCTTCCCTCGACTTTTTAATTTCCAATTTCCAATTCTTTTTCATCATCCTCGTCGCTAGAACTTTCAGAATATACCTGTACCACAAATCAAGCATTGAAATGAAAGCACTTTCTTTTCTGAGATGTAGAGTGCCATTAAAGCTTTAAAAAAAAGATAATAACTAACCTGCAGTGCTGTCTTCTCCGCCACTTTTTCCTTTAAATGTTTAATATGTGCTTCTGACATTAGTGAATGAAAAGCATTTTTCTTCACTTTGCTTCTCTTAGCTATCTACAGGGATGTAAATGAGGCAAAAGTATTAGGAAAATATCCAAGGTATAAAAGTCAGCAGTTCAACAGTTTTCCTATCAGGAAAAATAATTCCGTGGAAACTCACCCTTGGTAAATCTTCGTCTTCTAAGTCTTTGTCCGCATAACGTGAGTTTTCCTTTCGAATTCGTTTTCCTTTTCCTGTTAAAGGTGTTTCTATGCTACCAGTTTTGATGTAGTGATTCATATAACGACGAATAGCATCAAACTTATCTAGTGTGTATTTTTTTATGGTTTTGGAGTAGGTAATTGGAACCACACTGGTGTTATAGTTATGTAAATGTGGTAATTTAATGAGTGAGAGTTAGCATTGTGATGATATAATGCGCCCACAGCCTCGGGCTATGACACGCATGGGATGGCTACACATAAGGGTATGTCATGAGAATCGATAGAATATGTATTAGTCTTGGTCTCAGAGTTGATGTAGGGCCCATATAAGTGTGGTAAAAATGATAGAATTACCAGCTAGTAGGAAAGGGAAGTCTAAACCCACCGTATGTTACGGATTGATGCGAGGTGTCAGATGGCTACGCAGTTGGACATGTGGTGCCGAGTAAAAAATTGAGTATGTATATAGTATATAAAAAAAGAGAAGAGAGTAAAAGATGCGTAACATTGTCTCGTGCATAATTCTTTTGTGTCCCACGATATTTATGCACAAGACAATGTTACGCATCTTTTACTCTTTCTCTCTGTATTCATACATACTTCTTTATGAAACTCTACACTGCATAGCCAACTGCGTAGCCGTCTAACTGTCGGTAAAACCCTAAGGCCGGGTTGTCAGTTTTGAATTCCCGTATCGCACTCGTGCTAATTACTAATACACCTTCACAAAACAAATGTATACTCCACAATTTACTCTGAAACTAAAGACTCTTATTCATTCACTCAACTCTACATGGCATACCACTAGTGTAGCCATGTCACGCTCACTATAGCCCGCGGCTAAAAGCGCGTTCCATCAACAGTTTCACTCCCAATCGTTAGACAATCACAACTACACAACTGTAACACCAGTGTGGTTCCAATTACCTGCTCTAAAACCAAAATATCAAGTAAGAGTTCATCAACGATTTAAACAACGCAAAATGTCACATACCGAGAAGTTTTATCATCTTCTACTCTTTCACACATACCAAAACTTTCAACTTACCATTAAATTTTAAAACACGGGCTGCATAAGTTCTTGCCTTAGTTTGATCGACTTCAAATTTACCGTTTCTGTTCGACCACTTTAAGTATTCCCTTTCCAGTGGCCACTTCACAAAAATTTCTTTATCATCTTCCCAATCTTCATTGCCGAGAATTGACGCATCTTTACCAGCAATCCATTCGCTTTCTCCGATGGCACAGCTGTTGTCCTCACAAAATTAAAACAGTGCAAACTTCATTGTTAACTGTTGATGAGATAAACTGTAATAAGAAAAGCTCGAAAAAAGCAAAAGAAAAAAGCCGAAGAGAACAACATAGATTATACTGCAAATCCATCTGATTCAGCCAGCTCAGAGTTTGAGGTACGTTTTCTGGTATTGATAAATAAACTTCTATTGATATAAATAAACTGGTATTGGTAAAGAATCATCCTACATAATAGATGATCAACTAAATTGACATTAAAAATGTTTTCTATTCAGCTTGAAGAGAATGTTAGTGATCATGAAGTTCCCATTGAGGTAGATGATCAATTGAGTCAGGTAAGCAAACGTCACCCTAAATTGGACTGAAAGAGCTCAGTTTCGTGTTATTCATTCTAAGGTTTTTCTTAAATCTTGATTTAAGGATGGAAGAAGAAATATGGAAGACTTCTTGCAAAAAAGAAATCCAATTTATCCTGGTTCTAATGTCACCACAGCTCAGTGCCTTCTACTAGTTTTATCTTTTTACATTCGACATCATCTTACCAATGAGGCCCTAGATGATTTGTTGAGTCTTTTAAACGTCATACTTCCCAATTCTGTACCTAATACCAAATACAAATTCTTTAAAGAATTTAATTTACATGTGGGAACAGCTCAGGTAAGAATAAAATACTAAATTGGTGTAATAATTAGTTCTTTTAAGTTTAAATTTAATACTGTAATTTATTGAACTGTCAAAGGTTTCTAAAAATGAGCTCTTTTTTTTAACTTTTAGTCTCACTATTATTGTGCATCATGTTCCTTTTACCTTGGTGAAGACATTTCCGAAAGAAATTGCGAGTCTTGTTGCAAAAGGTTTAATGCTGAAGATAACATAAAAAATCAAAATTATTTTTTATACCTTCCAATGGAAGAGCAACTTAAGGACTTGCTTTCAAATGAGAAATTGTCACCTCATCTTATCAACCATAACCTGTCTGCAAGTAGAAACTCTGTTGTTTCAGACACAACATCAGCTAGACTCTGTCAGGAGTTGGTACAAAAACACAAGTTTACATGCAATGACTTATCATTGACTTGGAGCACTGATGGAATTCCTATCTTTGAATCATCACACTATTCAATTTGGCCTATTCAAAGTATGATTAATGAATTACCTCCCCACTTAAGAGGAAAGCATATTTTACTTAATGCAATCTGGTTTGGCAAAAGTAAGCCTGGAATGAACACATTTTTAAAGCCTTTTGTTGAGGAGTGCAAGAAGCTGGAACAAGAAGGGTTCACAATTCACAGTGAGGCCCAGACCACGAAGGTTTTTGCTGTTGTCCTTTCTGCTGATTCACCAGCTCGAGCAATTGTTAGAAATTGTAAACATTTCAATAGACAACATGGCTGTGATTGGTGTGAATTTCCTGGTGAAACTGTTGCCAGTGGTGGTCCTCCAACTCGATATTACCCTTACAGGTACCAATCATTATTTTTATTTTAGTATTGTACTGTTGAACTATTGATTGAAAAATCATATATACATTAAGTTTGGCTTAAATGAAATAGCTATTATTAAGCTAAATTTTTTACAGTTTTATGCTTACAAGCTCTAACTGGTAGAATTACAAGCAACATTGAGAAAGTTTGCCCTGTTTGGTTTGGAGTAAAATACATTGAGTTTCTTTTAGGGGTCCTCCAAAATTGCATACTACTAAAAGGCAACTGTGATATAGTCTTGAAGCCATGACGAAGAAAGAAGCAGTAAAAAGGGTGAAAGGACCATCGGTGATTGGTGTTTTTCCAACCTTTGATCAAGTACGAGGTGTGTCTGTTGACTTTATACATTGTGTCTGCCTTGGAGTTGCCCGTCAATTTGCTGATTCATGGTTAGATAGCAGCAAAAAAGACATGCCATATTATATTGGTAATAAGGAGCATGAAATAAACCTTAGGCTAGAAGCCATTGAAGTCCCCAGTGAAATTAGTCGTGCACCTCACTCCATAACTGACCATAAATATTGGAAAGCATCAGAGTGGAGAACTTTTATATTTTATTGTCTTGTTGTTTTGCATGGAATACTACCAAGAAAGTTTCTTCAACATTTCTTTTTATTTGTCCATGGAGTCTACTGCCTTCTTGGTGACTCAATCAAGCAGAGCATCATTAATGTAGCAGAAGTCTGTTTGACAAGATTTGTAATTCAAACAAAAGATCTTTATGGTTTGAAAAGCTGCTCATTTAATGTCCACCAGTTAGTACTGTACATTTGGCTCAGTCAGTCCAACACTGCGGCCCTTTATGATCATCAGCTGCTTTTTTGTTTGAGTCAAGCAACCATTATTTGCAGAAGATGTTCCATGGTACACAATTTGTTCCAAAACAAATTGCAGAGTCCTTTATTTTGTCATGAAAGATTACTGTCTTTGGAAAACAGTGCATTGATGATGAAACATTTCCCACCGTGCTTAGTCTGTATCAGAGTCTGACAAACAATAAGCCTGTGGGTAATGAAACTGTTTTTTCAGATACTGTTAAAGGTATTGGCCAAGAAAACACAATACAGCTTTCTGCGTCACAAACACTTGCAGTTCAGCAGCTCCTAGGTGTAACAGTAACCAATCGAAGTGGAGATCTGTACTCAAGGTTTATTATAAATCATAGATATTTTTCAAGCATCCAATATGTGCGCTCCAAAAAACACAGAAACCATAGTATAACATTTGAACATGAACATTTCAAATATGGTAGCATTATTGGTTTATTATTAATTAAACCAACATGCTCATGTAATGTAAATAATTTGCAATATTGTTCTTATACTTCTTATATTCTGGTGTTAGTACAACCAATGGTTGAGTGCACAAGACCACTGTACTGTGAAAGGAATGTCAGTGGCATTGTAAATAGTTTCTTTCTAGTTCAAGTAGAACTGTCTGGAATGCAAATAGCCATATATCCAGATCAGGTTAGGAGAAAATGTATAAAATTAGTTTCAGGAAGGAAACAATACTTTTGTCTGCTTCCTTATCAAATTAATGACAATTGAGGGTCTCATTAAAACTAAATTGTGACTTTTACACCACTTATATTTGCAATGATTTTGTGGTTTGTGAAAGTTCCAATCATATAGTATAACAGAGAGCTCCTGTAAGACAAGACATGTCTTATAAGAATTTCTATAGGGAGGCACATTTTACAAAAATATCAATGGGACAAGATGTGTCCCATAAGAATTCCTATGGGACAAGACATGCCTTACAGGAATTCCTATAGGACTAAAAATAGTCTATAAGAATTCCTATAGGACAAGACATGCCTTACAGGAATTCCTATAAGACTAAAAATACTCTTTAAGAATTCCTATAGGATCAGTCAGATCTTACAAAAATATCGGTGAGATAAGATGTGTCCTATAAGAATTCCTGTAGGAAAAGACGTGTCTTATAAGAATTCTTATAGGACTAAAAATATCCTATAAGAATTCCTATAGGATCCTATAGGATATTTTCGTAAGGGACACCTCAAAATTTTGTTGCAGTATTGCTACAAGCATTGCAAAAAATACAACTTGGTTCAACTTTGTGCAACAATTGCACAATGTTGTGAGATTTGGTGATTGCTGACTGTGCTTCATGATGCAATTTCTGCTGCAACTTGTCTCACAACAAAAGTACAAGAAAAGTTGTGCAAGTACGTAATGCCTGACCATGATTTTTGCTTTATGACATGTCAATCATCAACAACAGCCTCTCGTTCTATCTCAGGGGTACTCTAATACATACGTGGACAATATTTCATTTTTGTACTGAATGATATAAGCTTTTGTGGGAAAGAAAAAAAATAATACTAATTTTACTAGGACGAAGTAAGTAAAAGTAAATGGCAAATGACACAAGATAGACTGTGAGATCTTACAGGTAACCACTTCTTGCTGCATGGTGAACACACATCCTTCTACTGTTATGAAGGTCATAAAGGATTTGCTCCAAACGAAAGGAGTTGGAAAACTCCATCCCAGTTACCAGATTGACAAGTATAATGGAGAGCAGTTTCGGCATACAGTGGAAATCCGCCTTACGACCACTCCGTTAATACGACCACCCCGTTAATACGACCACCCCGTTAATACGACCACCCCGTTAATACGACCACTTTTTTTTCCCCCGAATAAGAGTTAACTTTTTTTCTTATCTGAAAACCTCGTTAATACGACCACCTCGTCAATACGACCAACGACCATATTTTGATGTCCCCTACTGCTTAATACGGCCACTCAACGTGTTGAATAATGCCTTTTTGATATCAAATTCTGATATGCGTTGTATAATTATCTTAATCAGTTACACATACGGCAAATAATTAACACTTAAACGTTTTTCAATTTTCATCTTAATTTTTATTAAACAGACAGAACGTGATTAAATATGTCTTTGGGTCGTTTTATCTTTTTCTTGCCTTCTTTTTTCTGCCACTTTCCTCTGCTGTTCTCTTTTGGCCACATTCCATTTCGACTCTAATTGATAGGTTATTCGGGATGTCCAGCAATTTGCTTAGCAAGTCAATGTTCTTTTCCTGCCCCATAAATTTGTAGATGCATGGAATCTCCATTCCATATCCCCCGCCCCGATTGACATCTGTTCCAATAACGTTAGCCTATGCTTTACTTTTTGAACAGAAAGGAAATTCAAAAATGGCAAATGAACTCGTCGGAGTAATCTGCCAAGCTCAAACCGATTAGCTTGAGTGTCGGAAAAACCAACGGAAGCTTACAAATATTTTTAAACCTAAATAAATTTAAATAACTAATATAGGGGTTTATTATCAGAAGGGGTTTATTATCATTTATTTTTATCAGAAGGTTGCGGGTTCGATCCCCCTCTGGGGCTCAGAAATCATTTTCTGAGTATCGAGCTTGAAGATCGTTCATCTACGTCGTTATTCATCTCATTTGGTTAATTTTGTTGAGTTGTGTTCAGTTAATAAAATTTAATTTGTGGATTATTTTGTGGTATTAGCGTTACGCTAATTGAAATCTGACTCCGTTTGCCATGACGTCATTTAAAGAAAAACATTTGTTACGTATCTGATCCACCTCCGTTAATATGACCACCCCATTAATACGACCAAATTTTTTCGGCCCAACGGTGGTCGTATTAACGGGGTTCCACTGTAATTATTTCGGACGGCTACATCTGCCCCATTTAAAAATAACGTCCGCACTTTATGTAGGCTACCCAGGGCAGTGCGATGAAGGTCTGAGAGTTCATGCCATGCATAGTTTTCATTAACATCAGTCCGGCCCGGTTTTGGCTCATCAGTAATCAGTTCTGAGGACATTGATTTGCAATACAGCCACAAATCATGTCCGGGGCAGCGTTGCCACCGGGTAATTGAGAAAATCCTCAGATCACCCCGGAGAAAAAACCCAGAATTGAAAGAAAACCCCCAGATCGGAAACCGTGGGTGTGGAACAGTTGGGGACTGGGGCGAACAATTATTTTAATACATTTATTTTGCTGATTTCAGTATTTGAAAATTGAAACTTTCATAAAAATGAATAGAACTTATGAAAATATATTATAGTAAAGAGCACAAAACATGAAAAGGAACTCTAAAGCAAACATTTAGCAAGAATTTCTAATGTATTAAATCAAATGTCATCGTATTCATCTGGCATAACATTAACGTCATATACATGAATGACATCTTCCTCCTTCTGTGCCCCCAGTTTTTCAAGATATCGCAGTCGACAATATCTACATCGTACATCTTCAATAAGTTTCTTCGATGGCTCCCATGTGTGGTACACTGTTCCCTCACGAGCAATAGCTTGCTTAGCCAACAGTCTGTTGGCCAAAGTTGCAGCGTGGAGCCTATTTGTTGCCGGGGTCTTCATGATGTTGACTTACGAGAATACCCTCTCGACACAAGCAGATGAATGTGGCAAGACCAAAAGATTGCACATAAAGGTGCCAAGAAGCTCAAACTTTGTTAAGTTGTGGCCATCTTTCACAGCACGCAGTTCATCCCAGAATTCTGTAGGGGAATCACTCATGTTCTTGAGAGAAGCCTTGGCATACAGTATGTCTCGCCATTGGTCATCAAGCTCATCTAGGTTTTCTTCGGATACCAAAGATGGGAAATGCACTGCTAGTGGGATAATCGAGGATAATGATCTGTCAGTTGACAACGCTTCTTTTGGGTCGAGAGCTGACAACATAGCAAGAACACAATCACTTTGTAAGGTGAACCTCTTCTTCATTTCATTGCGTAATTGAATAAGAAAAGTACGGCAGTCTTGCCTGAAACGTTGTTCTTGGTCAGCCAAAGGCTCTCTCGCGCACATTGCCAAACACCTTCCTCCAAGGTGCAATTCCTTAATAATTGTAGAGCTCTGCGTTGTTAGGATCGATCTCGCTCACTGGCCTAGTTTTGATCACGTTATATTGAATAAACATGGCCAAAGTGCTCCTGTACTCATCCGAGATGGTACTGTACAAGGTATGCAATTTGAAATGCGTAGATTGAAATTCATTATTTAATTTGTCAACCTTTGTCAAAATGTAATTGAGAAACAAAAGCATGTGCTTTGTTCCCGCTGTTTTCATCATTTGATAGATCTTGGCAGCTCCGTCGACACGATCAGATGGGGACTCAGACTGAAAGAAGAGCGCCAATGCCTCCCATTGCTCCAGAATTCTGGCAATGACTTGACAACGGGACAGCCATCGAGTCTGCGAAAGTTTGAGAACTCTATGACGTGGTGCATCTGCGACGTCCTGGATTAGGCGGAATTGGTGCAGTCTTTTGCTGCTTCAAGCAAAGTAGCAGCGCACATCTTTAACAAACGATTCCAGCCAAGAAGGGAGATGCTTACTTGCATGGTTTGCGCACAAGGCGAAGGAGTGGCAAACACATCCAAGGACAAAAACACCAGGGACATCTGCTTTCAGACGAGTTTGAGATCCTGTAGTTGCCCCCATCATTACTGAGCAATTATCGCTTCCAAACCCGACAATATTCTTCAGAGGGATTGATTTTTCTTGAAGGAGGCCCTTGACAGTAGCGTACATACTTTCAGCAGAGCTATCTTCAACTTCAATCGCCGCTAGTAAGGCGTCTGTTACTTTCCTATTGTGGTAAAATCGTACCACGGTGGCAAGAATTCGGGAGACGGAAATGTCGGTGGATTCATCTATAATGATAGAGAACTTATTGTCCCTGCAAATTGAAGATACTGACTCAACCTCTTCCCAAGCGATTCCCTCTTGCATCACATATGATGCTTTTGTCTTCTTCATCTTGATTTTCTGCGCAATCTTGCTATCTGGAAACATTTTTTTCATCAATTCACTCAAGTGATTGGCTTGAAGGAAAGGCATTCTATGCTCGGCCATAAACCCAGCTAGCAGGACTTCGGTTCTTGCGGTCATTTCTTCGGTATTCGATTTTGCTGGTTTGTTAAAAAAAGAACTGACTTGCAGTGTGTTTTGTTTTGCTTTGAATGTATTGACATGCTTTCTCGTGACTTTATGTCTCATTAAATCTGTCTTATTTGCATCCTTTAACTTGCATTCACACACTGAACAAAATGGACCAGATTTATTTGTTGGGTCTTGCAAGCCAGTCTTTTAATTCTGGATCTTGTTGCCATGCATCACAGAAAGTTTGCTTGTACCACGTTTTTGCTTTTTTGGTTGAAGGGCCAAGCAGGGCTTCCCCTGTAGAGTAGCTTTTAATTTTTTCGGATGACATTATTAAAAACAAGTGAAAGAGTAAGATGATTGACATATTGGCATTGTATGCGTCTGGGGCACCCAAAACCAGCAGTAATTTTTTTGTTATACTTTATATAATCAAATCGTAATTTTTTAGTGTGATGATAAATATACACGTAGGACTCCAAGTGCCCTGAAATTACACCTGATTCTTAAAATCATAAAAAATTATGATCTTATTGAAAAACCCTAGATTTCATGACAAAAACCCTAGAACCCCAGGTTGAAGTAAAAAACCCCAGATCTGGCCTAAAAACCCCAGGCGTGGCAACGTTGCAAATCATGTCTGAGGAGCACGAACCACGAGAGCCCGCAGTACAGCGCGGTTGCTTGCATCAAATATATGCGCGTAATTCTGATCATTAAAAAATGGCGGTTAATTCGAAACTCTAAAAGAGGTACTCAACAATTGTACTCTTTTAAAAACGTGATATAAACCATTTTTCGCCCCGTCTTTTGGTTTTGTTGCAGCAATGAATATCAACGATGAAAACAGGTATGTTTTTGCGTAATACGTGTAAAACTAGTGTTTGTTTTAGTGCTTAAGAATGGTAACTGAAAACATGTTGCTTCACCGTACTGACATTCGTTTTGATACTGTGCACCACAACTGACTCCTGCTTTCACAGCTACTTAGCGCAAGATAATTTACTGTATCTGATTGTGCTTGTCAGTCCCCATGTAAGGGAGGCCAGTCATCGGCAGCTAATCGTTACAGAGTACACGTACTGTAAATGTCACCTATGGAAGAATATTTTTGAAAGAAGGCTTCACTTCTTTTGCTAAATCAATACGTGAAGAATTTACACGCTAAATGTATGTGTACTCGTTTGATATAAGTGCCTTTAAGTTAACTGGATACCATCTTTAAATGGTCATCAATAAACGAACGTTTTGGAATGGATACCAGGCATTTTGAAGTTTTACCATTATGACTATTAAGATAATAAACGATTTTGGAGTAATCCGAAGAAGTGTGTAAGTTGTAACTGTAACTTTGTTTTTATTTAAGTGATACTATTAGTATTACGTTATATCTACACATTTAAATTGATTTTATTGATTAAATTTTAACCTTTTTTCATTAGTTTACATATACCACAATTTTACATCTGAAATTATTTTTACTATTATATACATTCTACCTTGATGATAATTCACTTATTGTTTAAGCAAGCTGGCCCAGAATACCAGGATGTATTTCATTTACCTACATTGATGTGGTGAGTTTTACTAGAGTGACATATCCCAGGATCCCTGAATTGCACACAGGTCAAAGTAGGGAGTTTAATAGGGTGGCAATGAAGACACAGTAAATGAAGTACTTCAATTTTTACCACCATGAAGCAAACTACACTTATTGAATTTCTGATTAGATGGTTTATAAACATTTTTCTTTAGAAATACTGTCTGAAGTACTGATGCTATCATGAAAATTTGGAAATGCTCTTTGCTACATCTCATGTGGAGGCAGGATAGCACAAATTTAGGGGTGACTGGAAATTGTCTTGAAAGAGAAATCTTGTAAGTCCTCATTTTCATTGAGGTCCATGCTGATAAAAGGTAACATAGCAAAGAACAGTTGGTGCTATTCCTAATTGTCCTGCCAAACATGTGATAAACACTGCATTTAATGTTGTGATTAACAAATAGGAAATTGTGTGAGTGTCTTGGTGCTATGATGTAAACATGAATGATGTTATTGTATTTCAACTGGAAAAATGCTTGGTGGAAACATGAGGCATAGCTGAGTATTTTCAGATGTTTTTCTATTTGAAATGGCTTCATGAATGTTTATGTCAAAAGATATTTTCTATCTATTTTATAAAATAACCATGGTTTTTTGAGTTGTTGTGACATTATCCATGTCCCATGCAAAATGAAAATAATATCAGCATGCATTTGTACCCTGAGAGGAAATGGGGCTCATCCAATCAGAGCTTGTGTTGGATGTGTGTTATTTTATAATTATTATTGAACATGTCACTATTGATATGTCTGCCCTTAGTTTAATTATAAAACAATCACAGTAACTGTATGTTGTTACTGTATAAATGTAACAACAGTGCTCTAGGTAGGCCATAACGAAAGAGCACTCTGCCCTTCAATTTTCAAGAGTGCCCTTTCTTTTTCTCTGAGTCCCCTGTGATTTTCTATCTCACTTTCATTTTTCTGGTCATTATCCTATGGTCAGCAGCATAGTAAATGCACTGTTTCATAGTTACACATTGCAAAGAGTCAATCAAATCTCTTGTTTAGGTTGCAGAAACATGTATGTTTATCAGAGGTACTGCAATGAAAACATCAATCGTAAGCTACTATTTCAAGTTAAGTACTTCTGAGGTCTTTTTTGACAGTGATGATGCCTTTGAAAATGAAATTCTATAAGTTTGCTAAATGGCTGGCTTTGTCAAAGCTCCTCTGGCAAAGAAATTATCACAACAATTGGCATCGCCTTGCAGTGCAAACTCTCTATGCAAATTTCCTGGCCTGTCATTTTTTCAACCTTGCTAGAACACTGAACAAGAAAAATTCCTGAGTAGCAAAATATCATTTTTCTCCATTACTTTTTATTTCAATATAGGTATGTGATAAATCATCCAAAAGACCAACTTGAAGGGAATCCTGATGGAAGGTGGAAGAAAAAGAAAAAAGGTCTTCAGTGAGAAAAACTTCATGTATTTGTCACTGATATATCAAGTCCAGTGCTGGATTTAGATCTTGGAGGGCCCAGGGCACTTCTTGTTTGGTGGGCTGCCCCCTATACATGGAAATACACAACAAATCACCAAATGTACACATCAAAGTCTGCTTATTGCAGGTAACTGGAACTGTCAAGTTATACATACATAGATAAATGTGTTATACATGCCAGCAAAACTCAAAGTCAATTTTGAATTAAGTTAAACTGTTGAATCAAATCATTTCCAGGCTCTTCTATGAAACACACAGAATGGACTCAAAAGTCCCTTCTCCTTACAGGTTCTTCAGCACCCCTACTGGCTACTGACCAATAAAGTCACTCTTCTACTTGAGACATTAAAGTCCCATCAGTAAACAAAGGGTTCATAAAAGAAACTAATTTTTTAATCATCATAATTTTGCATAGAGGTGGGCCAGGGCAATCAACCCTTTTATCCCTGTATAAATCTGGCACTGATCATGTCAATGACAATAGTACAGCATGGTACATTAATTGTAAAGCGATGAAAGTTTGTCAAGTCAAAGATAGCAATGTAAAAATAACTAAAAATAAATCAATATGTAAAATATAATTTTGTCATTTCCTTTGTCCCCTGAGAGTTTATTATTTTGTTAGGTCTTAACATTGAATCCAAAAAATCAATTTTTATGGTGCATGCACACTATGGATTGGTATATTATTTACAATGGTCTGTTTAAATTTTTTAACTAAGACATCATTTAATTACTTAGATGTAGATTTTAAAGATGACAAAATCTCCTGTACATGGATTAGCTTTAGATGACATTGATCCAAACACACAGGTATGGAGTTTTTGTTACATGTTGTGGCATCTCCTAAGTGTGGGAAGTGTTCTTCTGATTAGGTTAAAAGCAGTTACTGTATATTATATAAAAATTTCAAAAGCTTCTGCAATTAAAAAGTTTAGAAATGTATAATGTATAATAAGGCTGTCACGGTTAAACGTTTAAACGTTTAAACGTTTAGAAAGATCAATATCCGTTTAGTAAATGACTAAACGTTTAACCGTTTAACTTTAGAACGCTCAGTATTTCAGTAATCTACCAGCAAGAATAGTGTGAAACCATCAGTAAATTATAGTCTCTTGCTGCAATATAGAACTGTTTAGTCTGCGTCACAGACGTGCCGGTACATAAAAAATAGACGCAGGTTAAAATCGGTTAAAGCTATTGTGCGATATAGCATCTTACCATCTATTGTGTCGTTTAAAAAAACAACCTCTGATCTGAAGCGCAGGTTCTGCACTGATGATGCACTGACGGGCACTGACGACCAAGAAAGCAGAGCAGCTCCCTTCGAAGCCATCAAATTGTCAAAGAAGGGTCAGTTGCAAAAAAGTCCAAACCTGCACCCGGAATGGACTTTTTGCTTGCAGGTTCTTGGAGAAATACTGCGAGCGAAAATGCAGACACAACTAAGGACTCTGTCAACGAGTTCGCGGCGTACTTGCAAACTGCTCAAGCGGACAACGGAACCGACCCTCTGCATTGGTGGAAAGAAAATGCTTCCCGTTTCCCAGCAATTTCAAAAGTAGCGCAGAAATACCTCGCAATACCTGCCACGTCTGTTCCGTCGGAGAGAGTGTATTCGACGGCTGGCAATATTGTAAATCACAAGCGAAGTTGCTTGCTGCCAGATAACGTAAATATGTTGAATTTTTTTGAATAAAAATGCTAAATTGTGAAGTTATTTAATGTTCCTTGTATATTGACAAAAAAGTTAACTTTGCTTTGCTTCAAAATTTCGTGCCTAATTTTGCGCTTTTACATCCTTGCCACTTCCGGTCTTTAACCCCCAGGAGGTAATTGCTAGTTGGAAACAAACGTTTAAACGTTTAAACGTTTATGAAACATCCGTTTAAACGGATACTAAATTAAACGTAAACTGACAGCCTTAATGTATAATATAATTGAAACAAATGGGAATTACACTCTGTAACTTTCAAAAAATTTCACAAAAATTTTAAAAAATCATGTGGTCAATAGTGATGGAATTAAGACAAGCCAAAAGTATGTACTGCAAGTATTAAACATTTAAGTCTCCACAGTCCCAGCCAAATTTACCTCCTCTCCAAAGAAGAGACAAACAAACACCCTAAATCATTGTATGTGGTTGACTGGAAAGATCAAGAGCCCAATGAGCCAATAGGAAGGTGACAGACAGAACAAATTTACAGCTTAAAGTCAAACTGCTGGGGTGTACTGAGAGTGAGAAAGATTAAAACAAACTTGAAATTGGCAAAAGGTTATATTGTAAACTTGTTAATACTGATCAAAGATTTTTCCTTTGCACAGGTATTGTTCCAAATTAGCTTTCTCCAAGGGTCAACTTTAAAATTTTCAGTCCAAGGTCAAAAATACCATTGGATATTAACTTGAAATTTGGTTATCCTTGGACATTTTTGTTTTATCAGGGCTGAACTTTTGTGGTTGTAAAAAGGAGGCATTGGAATATGTCTAACATATAAATTGGAAAGGAAGTGCATAGAGATACAGTAGAACCTGAGTTTTACGACCACCTCTTTTGCCAGGCAATAGTGGTCATAAATGTCTGGTGGTCGCTTAAGACGGGTAAGTGATGTCACATGGTGGCAGTACACTATATCGGGAAACTTAGGGTTGGTTACTGCATGAAGTGTAGAATATTAGAATGATTTAACAGAGTTCCATTTTCAACATTGATTTCTGCTTTTGATGATAATTATTGTATGAGATTGAGAGGTATGTTCATGACTTACAAAACTTCATGGCCCTGATATTTTGGCAAGTGATGGCTGATCCTTGTGAACTCAATCATCCCTGAAAACTAGCTGCTGAGTTGGTGAAAATATTTTCCTACTGGCAGACATTTGCAGGCTATCATCAGCCATGTCCATGACTAAATTTGACCCTGATTCTCATAGTAAATATTTATTAGCTCTTCATGCTCACATATTAACACTTTTGTGACTGGAGGTCATCCCTTATCAGTAGAGTCATCTGCCATTAGCCAGAGTAAAATGGTGCTAAAAGAGTACTTTGTCTTGGTCTTTGTGTAAAATAACAAAAGAACATTTATGACCAGCTAAGGAGTTAATTTTTTAGTTTTAGAGTTAATGTTTTTCAATAAATTTAAAGGTAACTGACAGTTTACACAGGGTTATGAAAATATGACAATGTGTGGCAGATAGCACACATACAAATTTAAACTTATCTGGAAGTCATTAGCACACTGTAAGTTCAACTTTTAGATTGTTGGTGGAAAACTTCAATGTGTATTGATCCTTCATAAATGTTTACTCAAAATAACCAGGGGGTTAAAAGTATCTTTGTATGGGTTTTTCTTAGGACTCTGAAGAGACCACTACAAAATGTTCAAAGTCAAGGAGGTCCACCAACAGGCGTGTCATCTTTACTGAAACTTGCTAAATAAAGTAAGCCATTCCCTGTTATTCCTAGTAGCTAATTACTTGACGGTAAACTGTGTTTGAGCAAGTTAGGTTTACTGAGAGTTGCCTGTAATAAGCAGTGGGACGGACAGCTTGCAAAGACTCTTCACTGAAACTGATGTTACTGACTACTGTGGGAATTTTGCAAAATTACTGGTAATGCTGTTAAAATTACAATCAGTTCAGTTTGTATTTTTGCCTGCACTGATTTACATCATTCCAATCATGGTAGCCATATTTAACTACTTTCAATTACCAGCCATTTTAATGCTATTTAAAATTTTAGCTGCTGCACCAAGGACACCCCTTTCTAGTTACGTAACGCAGGTCTTTTGGTGAGCAAAACAGCGCGCGTGGTGACTCACACGCGTGAATCAACTTGCGCTTGCGAATCGCACGGGTGTTTGAATTGATCAGTTATGACAGGAAAATACCATGAAAACAATCATTTTACCTCATTCATCATGTTACTAAGGTTATTGTCTGCACTTTAACAGTCAATCAAAACACACTTAAAACTTTAGCGAAAGAAAAATCTACAAACAATTCTATTTATTCAAATGGTTTGTCTTTATGTTAATCATCTTCTTCGCTTTCTGCATCAAAAGGATCGTGATCAGAATTGTGAAAAATATCAGAATCTTCAGAATTATCTGTGTTAATTGCACTATTCTTTACGCATTGATTGCTGATTCCAACTTACGATGCCAAACTTAACGTAATTTCATTGAGAATTTTGGTCTAGTCATATCTTGCGGCAGTTAATGTTGCTCGGAAATGATTGGCAAAACTGACAAGTGTCATTTCCATACTCCTTTTCATCTGTCCAATTCTTTGGGAAAAAAACAAAAACAAAAAAAACGTACCATCGCATATATGCTGTCCCCAGAATGTTCGATTAGGTGGTTTAAAACCATGAGCAGATTGACTTTTCCCCTTTTTTCGCATCACTAGCTTTCAACCTGTTGAGGTGGTTGAGACTACGCATCTTTTCAAAACTGACACCAACTCATCTCCCAAGTTTGACATCTTTTAACCCTTCCCCTCCCTTCAAAATATCCTATGAGAGGGAAAACATCCCCTCATTTTACTGTCAGCCTAAAACACTAAAACAAGCTAGATAGCTGTTAAAAAATTCGTCGATGGTTCCAGCGGAATTCTCTAACTCCAACAAAGTAATTGCAATTGCTGGTTTCACCTCATAGGGAAGGAGACCAAGAAGACGTGAAGATGAAGTTTTAGGCGTGCGACAAACAGCACGCACACTTTGTGCAAATCCATTATAAATACGCACGCAACACCACGCACTAATGAATAATTCAGTAAGTTTTGGACAGGGATCATGCGCTTAAATTGAGTCAATACAGGGTTGATGAGAAGGCAAATGTACAATGGCATCGGACAAACAGACGCAACGTTTCGAAAACAGAGCGAGAGTTCGGGGTGGATCGAAAGCGGGTGTGAGAATGGAACTGTGTTTACGACAATCTACTTCTGAACGATGTTGGCACTTTAAAAACAAAAAGAAAACTCCGCCAAAACGTCATCAATTGGATAAGCAGAGTGTGGGAAAATATTAGCCAACAGACAATCATTGACGCCTCCCTGTCCTGTGGCATATCAAACAATCTTGACGGCACAGATGATCGAGTTTCTGAAAAATTTCTTTCGTTCGACGAAGGTGACTTAAGAGGAGAACTTGGAGACTTATTGTTTGATAGTGATACAGATTCCGAATTAGATTTTGACGAGTTTCATGAATATGACATTTAGACTGCTGAGTGCTTTTCAAATGTGTGGAATTTGTTTACAATTAATTTACTTTCATTTGCGTGAAGAACTTGGAGACTTGTAGTTTGGTAGTGATAAAGATTCCGAATGAGATTTGACGGGTTTTTCGTGATTTCAAGATCTTGATGTTCATATTTTAAATTTGTTTTTATACAATCAAAGTGTATACGTTATTTAAAACGCGTAAAAGTGTGTGGTTAGCCTTGTTTTCATTTACTGCTTTTTTTTTCTCCCGAAAAGAATGTTGGTCTCTTGTAAGTGCCTACTGACCGCGTAAGCGCCCACCCCCTTCTCTTAACGAAAGTTATGCAATTAAGGGGGGTGGGCGCTTAACCGTTCAATTACGGTATATCACTTCAGGAACAACCGATTGCATGTGGGAGCCTTAATTTCCCCTAAACTGATGATTTGATTGATCTTTTCCCCACGTTTTGTCAATTGATGCTGTTCATCTGTTCAAGGAGTGAGACTGGGCTGAAGTACGGCAGAGGGCGGAGATCCCACTGTCTCTGCTGGTGCCGAAGCCGCTGAGTCGCACACCGACGATGCAGTACGGAAGTTGAATAACCTCGTGTTCATCCGGGACCAGTTTTTCAATTTTCGAGTTGCCGCCTCCGGACGAAACACCAAGTAATAGTTCTGCCAGCAGTTCCTTGGGAATTACTGAGACGTACGAAGTATGAACAGTTAAGATCCGTTACTCTCTACGGGTAGCAGGAGACTAGCACTAGTGAATAAATGGAGGACGCCTGCACCTTCGTTACATTGTTACTTTATCCCGTGGTTTTGGCGAGTCTGGCAAAGTACGAAGCAGGGTTGGTAGACCGCTGCTCATGCTCAATGCCAAAAACCATTCGTAAATAAGCCAAATAATTACGATTGAGAAAAAGCCAGACTTACTCAATGTTTTGGTAATTAACCCAAAAAAGCCAATAAATATTCTGGGAGGTTTATTGTTTCCATATACTAAACTTTGTACAATACATGACAATCTAAATTATATACACATTACTCTAATTAAAAAGTCTTCAATTATCAGTAACAAAACGCAAATATAAGTGTCATGAACTGAGTTAATTCAAATGTTCAAAAACAAATGTTCTTCCAATGTTCACTCAACCATATAGTCAATTTACCAAATTGGTAAAATTACACAAATTTATATGGAATATAAAGTAGAAAACATACTCCGAAAAATAGTTCCATCTTGAACTCAAAATTTGAGAAAAAACAAGAGGACACAGTATTCAATAGTAATATTTCGAATTTATTACAAATTCATCATCCGACTAATTTACAAAAGCTAAACCTAGGTCAATATATAGGCACAAGCGTGGTGACATCATACAGGAAGAATGTGTTGGCGGAAGAAATTAGAGTGTGAATGAGTGATGTGTTATGTTAGTGTGAATGAGTGATGTGTGATGTGTTACAGTGGGGTTCAAAAGTCTGAGTCCAGTTGTATTTTTTCCCTCAATGTATGATAAATCATGTTTCATGTGGGAAAAAATTCATTTATTGATCTACACATGCGTATTTTTATCAGTAAATGCTTCCATTTGCCTTCCTTTTAATTTTTGAGTTATTTAACACACGCATTAATTTATATAAAGTCTCTATGATGTGTAGCTGGACCAAAGACGGCAAAAGAACTCAGTGAAGGAATAAGAGGTCAAATAATTGCACAGAGTAATGAAGGTTTTTCACAACGCAAAATTGCTGAAAAGATGGGGATTTCAAAGGGTGCCGTGCAGCGAACTTTGGAAAGGTTTCGAGGACCAAAATCCTATTCTACAAAACCAAGATCTGGGAGGCCAAGAGCTACCACTTTGAAGGAGGATCAGTACATTAAAACAACTTCCTTACGTAACAGAACTGCAACGGCTGGTAACATTCAATCAATAGTTAATGAAACTCAAGAAAAAACAATAAGCAGATGAACAGTGTAAAGGAGACTAAATGCATGTGGTCTACATGGAAGAGTGGCAGTCTTAAAACCATTGCTAAGATCCCGAAACAAACGGAAACAGTGGCTATGGGCCAGAAAATACAGGCGTTACACTAAAGAAGATTGGAAAAATGTTCTTTTCGCAGATGAATCAAAATTTGAAATATACGGAAATAACCGTCGCATTTATGTTAGACGTAGAAAGAATGAGAGATTTATAAATTCTTGCCTCAAGCCAACAGTGAAACATGGTAGTGGGAACATTCAGGTTTGGGGCTGCTTTAGTTATAATGGTGCTGGCGATCTTTAAAGAATTAAGAACACTCTTACAAAGCAAAAATATCACTCCATCCTTCAAAGACGAGCCATACCATCTGGCTTAAGGTTGTGCGGAAGAGGTTTTGTGTTGCAACAAGATAATGATCCGAAACACACTTCTCACATGTGTAAAAATTATTTAAGAAGGAAGGAAGAGAAAGGTGATCTGGTCGTTATGGATTTTCCTCCTCAATCTCCGGATCTAAACCCTATTGAGAATTTATAGGAACATTTGAAACGAGAGAAAGTGAAACATGATCCCACAAGTAAAGACAACCTATGGGATGTTCTTAATCAAAGCTGGAATAACCTTAAACCAGCAGTACTCAGAAATCTTGTTGACTCTATGCCAGGAAGAGTTGAAGTTGTTTTAAAAGCAAAAGGAGGTCACACAAGATATTAAAGTAATGTTTACTTGGTCAATACAATGTACTCAATTCCAATGTTGATATAAATGCTAAAGTTATGCACATATAGTGCCATGTTGTGTGAAAATATATTGTATATCAATAAAAGACAAAAGCATACTGACTGGACTCAGACTTTTGACCCCCACTGTATGTCAGGCAGAAGAAATTAGAGTGTGAATGGGTGATGTGTTATGTCAGTGTGAATGGGTGATGTGTTATGTTAGTGTGAATGAGTGATGTGTTATGTCAGGCGGAAGAAATTAGAGTGTGAATGAGTGATGTGTTATGTCAGTGTGAATGAGTGATGTGTTATGTTAGTGTGAATGAGTGATGTGTGATGTGTTATGTCAGGCGGAAGAAATTAGAGTGTGAATGAGTGATGTGTTATGTCAGGTCAAATAATGAGAGTTCTTTGCTGGCTTTGAGTCCTACGTTTAGTTCTGGTTTTAGAGATTTGATGAAAAGTGCTTCCATTAGTAAAAGTTCCTGTATGATGTCACCACGCTTGTGCCTATATATTGACCCAGATTTAGCTTTTGTAAATTAGTCTGATGATGAATTTGTAATAAATTCGAAATATTACTATTGATTACTGTGTCCGCTTGTTTTTTCTCAAATTTTGAGTTCAAGATGGAACTATTTTTCGGAGTATGTTTTCTACTTTATTTTCTGAAATTATCGGCTGGAAACGGATTCTTATATGCAATATAATACAAGAAAAAAATAACACCGTCCATCACTCGAGGTTTGGCCTTTCAACAAAGTTCTCTAATTTATTTGTCTTGGCTGTGTAACTCTTTGGTAAGGGAGTCATACATTTGCTTTGCATTAAATAGCTCAAGCATGCGTTTGGTTACAACTATATTTACACAACATTTCTCGCTAAAATACAACTTGCTGCGAATTCTGACTAGAGCGTTCAGTAGCTCTAACCCCATCCGATTCCGCTCTTTACATTTGGCCGATGTAACCAGTGAAAATATTCTTTCAACTAATGCGTTGCTGACAGGACTGGTTAGACAATTTAGTACATACGTTGCTAATTCCTGGAACGGCCTCTGATCAAGCGAATTTTGAAACTGGAATATGCCAGACCAAAGTCTTGCAGTGTCTTCGGGTATGGTTCCATTGAAAATTGGCTCCTCTCTCCCCTCCCGATGCAAAATGTTTCTGTATTGTTCCTCTATCATGTTGTGTTCAGTTTCATCTCAGGTGAGCAAGAGGCAGTTGATTAAATGGAGCTCTAGCTGTGGCATCTAGTACCATGCGTGGATGCAAGGTGCTCAGACCCTTGAAAAGGTTGCGTGTTGCAGGTAAACGTTTGTCGACTTGTTCCACAAGTTGGACGAGGAGCGTCAGGCGCCGCTTCTTCATTTCACGAACTTTAGCCTCAGCATCTGGTTTGTTTGACTGAGCAGAAATGTAGTTTTTTGCTTCGAATTCAAACTTTCCACCAAAGTGGACTTCTTCTATTGGGAGTGGATTGCCCTGTCCATTGAAAACTCTGCCATGCAGACTCTTTGCTATGTGCCGCGAGCTCTTTGTGCATTTCTTCAGGGTCAGCGTCCGTGGCTTGGAATAAAGTGTTCACCCGATCAAACTCTGTGATTAGAGGTGACAAAAAGTGGAGATACAGGTAGTTGATTGGATCGTTAAGCATCTCCTGGATAAGACGTGCCTTGTATCGTGCAGCTTGGGTACTCGCTGGCTCTGCTGTAGCGAAGTAGATCTTTAGTTCTTCCCAATTCATCAAGATGCGGAATATAACATTCCCTCTCACCAGCCATCTTGCGGTAGAATATTTCGCGAAAGGTGCTTTCTGGTCATCATCTGGATTCATGACATTGTAGAGCATCTTGAAATCTTCTCTTTGTACCTTACTTTTAGAGAACCATTTGGGAATCTCGGCCAGAAGAAATCCAAGGCTTGAGGGGAGTTTCTCGAAGGCATGCTTCACACATAGTGCTAAAGAGTGGCAGGTGCATTTCATCTTGATACAGTTTGGACCAACAGCAACTATTCTTGACCAAACGGAATCGTGTTCACCCACCATAACTGAGGCACCATCACTACCAAAGCCGACGCAGTCCTCTATTCTGAGCTGAATTCTCACAAGACAATCTTTAATGGCATCGAACAGATCATCTGCACACGCTCGCGTCACAGAAATTAAGTTAACAAATGCTGTAACAATCTTCTTTTGGGAGTTACTGTAATATCGTACGATGACGCAAAGATGTTTCGTGGTTGCAACATCTGTTGACTCATCTACAATTAAGGCAAATTTCTTTCCTTTGACATCGGTTATCAATTCTTCTTTCGGGGCTGGAGCGACAACTTTGGTTAAAATTTGAGTGCACTTGAATCTGTGCAGTTTAATGTGTTCAAGTTTGCTTCCAGCTGCATTTCTAGAAATGATCTCGCCAAGGTGATCGATTGTCAGAACTGCGGAGTGGCAAGCAATGGTAACGGCCAGTTCAATTTCAGCGATCTTTACTTCGTCATGTACTCTTGGGACATGGGCAACTTGAAGAGGCTTCGTGCTAGCGGATAGTTTAACTCGCTGAAGGTGTTTCGCACTTTTTTCATGGTTGTATAAATTGGATGCTCTTGGCTGAATGGACACATTGCAAAGTTTACAAAACGCGCTTTCCGTGCTGTCTGATGCTTTGTAACCCAAGAATGTTTATTTTCCCACGCCTTATTGCATCTTCTTCCGCTATCGTATAATCCTTTTGATTTTGAACTCATTTCACCTAACGCATGTTTGGTTTTCGAAGGCGCAACTTGCAGTTTGTGAGTCACAACCCAAGGCAACGACAAAGCCAGGTAACTCGAATGCTCAAATTTATATGCCGGGCAACTGGCCGGACCTCTGCGAAGACAAGTATAGCCAAAGGGTTTTCATTGGTCGCATTCTCGACTTCGTGATTGGTTAAAAATTATGCATCCTGATTTGCCAGAAATAAAACTGGATGATCCTCTTTCTCATGCAAGCTCGTGTAACGTACACAAGTATTTTTAGAAACTTCCTTTAAATAATTTAAAAAGCCAAAAAAAAAGGCCAAAATGCCAAAACTTTTTTCCCAAGCCAATCAAGAAAAAAAAAGCCAAATTCAAGAAATTTGGTTTCGAAAAAGCCAATATAGCAACCCTGGTACGAAGTGATTGTCTCATTGCAAAAACAATGGTGGTTCAGACACCGAGTGGCCAAAGATCAGGCAGACCTGGTCAACGAATTCTCCCGAAACGGTGGAGGACACAAATTTTTGGAAGAAATGCTGTAAATGTGGGAGCTGGGAGGTATCTTAGAAGATCGATGTACGCTCTCAAGCCCTTGCCTCAGAAAAACAGGGCCCTGAAATCGATTTTTCTGAGATTAGGGCTTGACGTAAGTTCATCAATCATCTAACATTTGTTCAAACTCCTACACTCAACATTTGTTGCGTTAATCTATGAGATAACTATCGTGGAAATTTTATCTATTGCAATAGTATTAGAGTTGATAAGCTATTGGGATAGTGTTGTGATAGTGTTGCAATTATTGCGATAGTTTTCAGGGGTATTCAAGTCTCAAATTTTCTATGAATTGCAACAAAAGACTTTGAATTGAGATGTAGACTCGAAATATCTGTTGTAAAGTCTGAAAATAGTCTATGGAGGGATATATAAGAAATACACAATTGACAACTAAATTTAGAGTTGTCTTGTTAGGAATATCAAAGCCCAGCATATAATTTTGAATAAACCCATAATAATATAGACATGAGTTATCGAATAATATTTTTAATTTAATATTTTTAATGCTGGGCTTTGATATTTCTAACAAGACTACGCTTTCCGCCTGGTTCATCCATTGCTACTAAATTTAGAGTTATATGGTAAATCTTAGGCTAAGATACAGACTGTAAACGAATCAGTAATTAAGACAAATTTAATTATATTTTATGTCGAAGAAAAATTTACAGAAGCTATTGAAACTGTAGTTAGTTCACAAAATTATTGTGATAGTTATCGATAGTTCGATATATCGTTACATCACCTATTCATATCATTATTGACATTTTGTGGCTTCCGTTTTGGCAGCACGTATGTCGAATTTGCACCTTAGCTTGCCATGTGAATCTTGGTAGCTCAATGGTTAGAGTGTCTCACCGGTGATCGTAAGGTTGCGGTTCGATCTCCGTCTGGGACTTCTGAGGTTAGGGCTTGATGAACGTTCATCGATCATATACCAATAAATTTTTGTTGCTAAACTTAGAGTATCCTCTTTTCAGAGAAATTCCTGATGAAATCTCGAAAAAGACATGGACGTTAGATCACGATCAGCCTCCAAATGATGAAAATACTTCAGGTTAGGATTTTAAGTTAGAAAATGTTACCCAAATGAAGTTGGTTAATCTCACTGATTTAGTCGCTGATGTTGACCTACATATACAGTCTTGTTTACTCCAAAATGCAGGAATAATTTTGGACTGAGAATATTTCATTCAAGTTGTATTTGTCTGTGAAATTCTGGTAATGAGATATTAAAAACTGCAAGTTCGCTAAATGCTTTCAAACTTACAATAAACTTATGAGTGACAATGTACTTCAGGAGCATTTTGACATTGTGAAAACATTGCAGTTTTTTAATTCTAGGTTTTTGTTGTGAACATCAGACATGTATTTGTACTAATTTTAATATCAGTTGGAGTATACTTTACTAGTGCTTCGCCGGTAATTGTGTTTTTACCTTAATAAGTTTGCCAATTTACCAATGTATTGTTTTTGAATATAAAACCTTCATTGTTTGACATAACCAACTCAAGTGGTGAAAGGTAACCTTACTATGTTCACTAAAATGGAAACTATCTCTAGCTTTGGACATTTGTGGTTAGTTATGACGGTTAGAAGAAAGCGTAAGAGTCGCGCCTGAGGTGATAGCTGAGAGCATCTACTGCATGGCTTCTTGCGTGTCCCCGAATTTCTCAGCTGCATCCATGAACCCAATGAGTATGAAAAGCGTGAACCTTGTTTTTTATAAGTTAGCTTAGGACTAAAGTAACGCCAAACAGGTTTTAACTTGCCGTTTGAAAACATTTTACTCCTTAAAATCATGTAGTGCTCATTCCCACACCTTGCGATTGTGGCTTTGGCGTGGCGCGTCCAATTAACTACGAGCCTTGAATGTGTCTAATTCACCTTAAACAGTTTAGTAATTAATGTTTAATGTTACAAGAACAACGCACATGTATATTAACTACACTAATTCAAAGTTTCAATCACTTGGCATTTTGTTTCTTTCAGTCCATATTGACAGCCAGGATCGACTCTTGCAGGTACTTAATATCCTATATTTGTACGTTCAGACTATAGTCCTTCAAATCATTTGACAATCCTGAATGGCTCAAAATTCGTTTTGGACTTCAGTGGCACGTGTGCGGCCTGCTTCTAGTTTCGTGGCGGACAGCTTAAGATCTTACGCAAAAGCTTAAAACTTCGCGTACACCAAAGAGAATTCTTGGCCAATTTTCATACAGGAACTTTGACATGTGAAACAAATAATTAAAAGATTTTCAGAGTTAACAAATAATTAAAAGGTTTTCAGAGTTAACAAATAATTAAAAGGTTTTCAGAGTGAAGGCTTGCCTTTCCGTGCCTTATCTCACGCTTAAACGCTTTAGCTACCTGGGGAGACTGAAAAAAGTCGATCTCATGATACCCCGGTCCACTATAAGTATGTCACGCTACTTTGTCTCGTCGGCTTTGCGCTCACTCATAGTCACGTGTACAGTACACACTCAGTCAAGTACAGGTAATTTATTTACATTTTTTCGTGTTCATTTTTCCTCCAAAGTTTAGTTTACATACCATGTCAGAAACATCTTCACGTAAACGTCATCGTTCATTGTTGCCGAGACAAATGTCTAAACCGGACGACCTTGTTCAACGCCATAAATATTGTGAGGCGATTAATCAATAAACCGGAAAAAATCGATGTTTTTTGAAAACCGATAAAACCGATGTTGCTTTAGGTGAAAAGCCGGAAAAACCAAAAAACCGAAAAAAAACGGACAAAAATTGGTATTTCAGTAAAATCGGGTTCAAATGATGCCTTCGTGAACAAACTAAAAGAGAGTTTATACCATACTTACACGGGTTCGTTAAAAAGAATCAAATGTTTGTGTTTACACACGTAAAAACTGAAGAAATTTTGTCTGAAATTCGATAACACCTTTGAAATACTGTGTGTTTATCGCCAGGTATGATCAGCGATGTGAGAACGGAAGGACTTCGATTCGCACTAGCTTGAACGGCTAAGCTGATCAAATGAGGGTGGATTTTGATTGGCTTAAACGATGGCGGACCTCTGCGAAAACATTATTATTATTATTATTATTATTATTATTATTATTATTATTATTAAGACAATATTTTGTCAGGGTGCCCGACTCACAGAATAGTGATTTTCAGCGGGGCCCTGAATTAAAATACAAAATATGTACAACTAGTTAGATTAAAATACAGAGAATATACTACGTCAGAAAGAACATGCAGCATGCAATATTAAAATTTAAAATTAAAACTAAAATTTAAACAATCAGTATTAAAATGTAAGTCAGACGAATAAGAGTTTTCTTAATTTCAGTTTAAAAATTCTAAAATCAGTAATACTATGCATCTCTGGAGGGAGCATGTTCCAATCCGTAGCTCCCTGATAGGTAAAAGTAAGTTTACCGTAATTTCTGTTCGCTTTGTGAAGATATAAGTTCTGTTTATTACGTGTATTATAGCTATGTACATCGGAGATATATTTAAAATTAAAGTCAAAATCTAATCCCCCATTCAAGCACTTGTGCATCATAATACATCGATGGAATTTTCTGCGGACAACCAAAAGATACCAATTCAGGGATCGCAAAGCTTCGGTAGCAGAGGATCTCGGCTGTAAGTCCAAAATGACTTTAGCCAGACAATTATGTATTATTTGGATTTGGTTCATTAAAACTATATTGTTTTTGTCGCCCCAAACAAAATCAGCGTAGTCGAAGAGTGGAATTACCAAGCAATTTGCTAGGGTTATTCGAGCGTGAACAGGTAATAAATGTTTAATTCTCCTGATGAGGCCAATACGCTGGGCAATTTTATTTGATAGCGTTTCAATATGATCAGCCCATGTTAGTAATTGACTCAAAACAACGCCAAGATACTTGTAAGATGTTACACGATCCAGGGTATAGTTGTTAATACAGAGTTCAACATCATTTAGCTTAGCCAACTTTGCAGGACTACCAAAGATGATGAATTTACATTTAGATGGGTTGAGTGTTAATCGATTCCTGGTGAACCATTTCGATAGATAGAAAAGGTCTAAATTTAGATTGTCTTGAAGTTGTTGAGCTGATTTAGCAGAACAATATAGAGCGGTATCATTGGCGTAGAGTTTAACATTGCACTTTTCACAGACCTTCGTTATATCATTTATATAAACAAGAAAAAGTAGAGGCCCCAAAATACTGCCTTGGGGCCCTCCAACTTGTAATGGCTCAAAATTTGATTGACTTTCGTTCACAACGGTGGCTTGCATACGGTTCGAGAGATAGGACTTAAACCAATTAACAGACGAGTTAGATACACCCATTCCCACTAATTTACGAATAAGTATGTCATGACTTGCAGTGTCAAAGGCCTTTGAAATATCCAGGAAAACTGCTCCCGTTAGGTTTCCTTTATCCATACCACGTGGAGCCCCCAACAGTTGAGCCAACGGAATATCATCATCTTCCGCCCACGAATCTTCATCGCCATCATATTTGGACACAATACCAGCATGGCGGAAACAGTTTGCGATTGTTTTTGTGGTTATCTCAGACCAGCAGGCGACAATCGTATTCATAGCATCCAGCAAATCGAACGTCTTAGAAAATTCGCTCGCATCTTCGTACACGGTAAAGTTTTGCAACCGCGCAAGCATCTTGGTTTTCTACTGTTTCCAATCATTGAAACATTGAAATACTTTTGAAAGGAAAGAAGGATTTGCAGCAATGCATTGAAAATTTTTCTTTGCATATAAGCGATTTTAGCGCGAAATTTTCAATTTTTCTTTTGCATATAACCGACTTTTGCATATAAGCGATTTGCATATAAGCGGACTAAAAAAAGGAATTTTCTTAAGGTTTGGTTTTGGATTTCCAAAATCTTTGCATATAAACGGTTTTTCATATAAGCGACTTGCTTATAAGCGGCGGCGACTGTATTTGCAAGAAGACTGTGGCAGCTTTCGGAACAAGCTGGAAGAGAAGAAGAGATCTTGCCACCGCTCAAGTTCCGGAGCAACCGGAACAAAAGTTTAAGAATTTGATGTCGGTGAGTAAACAGAATATGGCTTATATACCATAGACAGATATTTCAAACGATGTGATTACACTGCTGCAGTTTTATATATGTTTTTATTTTACTTTAAAATTAAATATGTATTTTTTTAAGTTAACACAATTCCATAATCCATAGATTAATTCTCTCTGTTGTGTCACTGTTTTTAGATGTGCTCAGTTCGCCCTGGGCTCAACGCAGCACATGATAAGCCGAGTACTGGGCAACAAGAAGGCCATAAGGAAGGTTGTTGGCAACGACAAGGACACGTCGTAGTTGGCGCCAAAGTGGGAAGACTTGGAGGTTTTGGAGTTCAATGATAAAGCACTTGGTTCGCTCAAGGAATTCACCGATATCATGTCAGCGAGCAAGTACGTCACCATCAGCGCGCTGAAACCAATCCTTCACCGCCTGTCAAAGACAGACAGAGTTGGCCCGTCAGGATGATGATTTAACACTGACAGTGGAAATCAAGGAGGAGGTCCTGAGAAGGTTAAAATCTCGTTATGTCGATCCTTCCATGGAGCTTTTGACGAATGTTGCATCTTTTTGGATCCAGGATATAAGACTGAATTTTTAGGAGCGTCAGTGGACACTGACCAAGATGAGAATGAACAATCACAACTTGATGAAGTTAAGGAAGAGCTCTTGAAAAATGCTGTTTTTCTAGAATTGCCTGTTGAAGAAGATATCCTGCCTGTGCCTATGCCGAAGAAAGCCAAACTCAGTCTTGGAGCGTTAATGAGCTTCAAGAAGTCAGAAAGGACGTAGCCAGCTGTCTCCCCGCGTGATCGTCTCTCCAAAGAAATCGAAAGCTACATCTCTGCATTTCCAGTTATTGACGGAGGTGACGATGCTCTTCAATGGTGAAAGCTAAACGCGAAACGACTGCCGTTGCTGTGCCAATTAGCAAGAAGATATCTTTCCATCCAAGCAAGCAGTTCGCCGTCGGAGAGACTTTTTAGTAAAGCATGACAAGTTAGTACTCCGGCACGAGCACAGCTGATGCCTGAGAGAGTCGATAAGCTTGTGTTCCTGGCCTAGAACTTATAAGACGCTTGTCGGCTTGTGTGTTATTTGTAAATAGTAAATGCGATACTTGTAAACAATAATGTGAAATGTTTAAATCTTATTGTAAATCTTATCTTACTGTATATATTGCACATTTCTTCGTAACGGGTGGCGACTAAAAAAGTGGACAAAGTTCACATGAATTTTTTTCCATACTAAAACGGTGGGATGTTGGTCAAATGGCCTGGAGGTGAAGTCCTTGTTACCCCAGTAAAAATTGCTCACACAACTTAAACCTGAAGTCCACTACATCGACGATGAATGGGTGGAGGTTTAAACATAGAAGATATCTTGTTGTAAATTTTTACCAAGTCCATAGCGATAGGGGTGTTGCTTGTACTGTAAACCATTTTAGCAAGCAAGGAATAGTTCGAAGCAGTTCATATAAAATCCTCAAAAGCTTTCAAGAAAGGAATACAACAGAAAGGAAAGTTGGAAGTGGACAAAAAGCTGAAAAGTTGACACCTTTTGCCGATAAAGGAATGTCCCCGTGAGCTTGAATGGAAAGTATTCCAGGATATGATGTCACCAGTTAAGACAAAGTTAAGGAAAGCCGCTGACACATCACCCAGACTACTCCTGTGGGTACATTTCGAGAAGATTGAAATAAATTGTTGAACATTACCAGCGTTTGTAGTGTAGTCGTCACATGCATCATTGCTTTGACATCAAGCTTATCAATTTTGTCCACTTTTTTAGTCACCACCCGTTAGTTTGTACTTCGTAATCACGTTGTTTTTATAATTAATTAATATATTTATTTTCGAAGCTAAAACCTTGTACGAGTAGCGTCATCAATCATGCATGTTTTTAACTGTAGTTTCGAACGCGTTCTAAAAAAAATCGGTCCACTCGGTTTTTTTCCGACGTCTTTCGATTTTCGGTTTTTTATAAAAACCGCCTCACCGTAATAACAAACACAAAGGAAGGTGCGAAAATTACCTCATCTTAAAAGAGGACCCGATGACCAAGACTTTGGAAAGTATCGATACTATGAACAAACAATTTGTGGTTTGGAACACTCTCGTCACGGACATTGATTCCAAATTAAATGAATTTTCGCACAAAAGTGGGCAAAGGTCCCGTACTTTCACATAGGTTGAAGAAGACCAACTGTCAATGCACCTGACCGAAATCGATGATCTCACAACCAGAAATTTCATCGATACTGCCATTAAGGCAACTTTAGCTGGCTCTTTGCCACTTTTAGCCGACCCTCAGTCGATGACTGTAGAGAACAACGCTAAAAGCGTTATTCCCGGATAAGGCCACTCATCCAGCTTCGACCTAGAGAAAACAGCATTTTGAAGATGGTCCCCTTCGGAGCCCTTCTGCCAGTTCCTTGAAAAGAACCTACGACGCCGCCTTAAATTTAAACAGGTAAATGAAATTATTAGTCAATATTCCCATCCTGAATCTGATGCATGTTTTGCACCATCGCTTGACAAGCAGATCTTGAATTACGTTCCCGCCAACCGGAAAAAATTTGTTGATCTACGAGACAGACTTGGCGCTCATTCAACGTTCTTTGTTCAACTTGGCTGCGCCCTTTTGTTGTTTGCGTAATTGCCTCGATTTCTAACAGCGCCTTTAAAGTGACTGGATTGACGACTTGATGGAAACGTCAGCATATCAACTTCTAACTTGTCCCACGTTAATGGTTTAGCATCAAGCAGAACTGGATGTTCTGTTCAGGAAGCCAAGGTATGAATTCCGGGATAATCGTTGGACGTTCGTCCAACTCACAGCCCAGAAAAACGATGTCTGAGTTCCAGACGGACCGCAGATCAACCCCGCAACCTTCTGATGACCAATGAGACGCTCTAACCGTTAAGCTACCAAGACTCAGATGGGCAGGCATCATTATTAACATATCGCGCAGGTAGTACGCTATGTTATTAATGATGTTCAATTCGATATTCCAAAACTTTATGTAACTCTTCAAGTACGAGTTGGAGTTTCCCTTCGATGCTAACAAAACGAAGCTTTAAATAGAAGCTGGAAATGTGTTTGGGTTTGAGCACCTGATATAATTAACTGTTCTACTAGTTCTTGTTCAAGATGTCTACAGCTGTTGTTGCAGCACATGAAAGGCTTGCCCTACCGTCAACAGTACCGCCCATCACTTGGGACGAACCAGTAAGTTTTCTCCCGTTTTTCAATCTGCACTGTAGTAGGTTCCGACGGCGACATCTTCCTGACAACAGTTAATATAATAAGTTCAATTATATCATCGTCAGCTCAGTTTCCTTTGTTCTCCGGGAGATGATAGATAACTTATTAACGTTATTAAGATATTCATGTACTTTCTGCCGAAATTTTGCCATTTCTGAATGTTTAGCCGACAAATCAAATACTTCTTTTGAAATTTCACCAACAATGACATAAGTCGGTTATATACCTTTACCTCGGTGTTTAAGTTGTATGTCAAACTTCGGGCTTCCCCCTCAGGTGTTTATATATGGCTTAAACACCTCGGTCACGGTATATAACCTTTACTTCTCTACTTGTTACTTACTTCCTTTTATTTCAACATGTACCTGTCAAATAATTGACACACTTGGTGCATACTTGTGCTGACAAATACTGATCTGTATTCCTTCCTTTGTTGTGAAAGAAGTGCAGCCTCTGCAAATATGGTTCTCGTTTCCTGCTTTATTCGTGCAAAAGATTTCGGAAGTTGTGGGCCACATGCAAAAGATTTTCAGTTGCTTAAAGTCTGGTGTTCTGCTGCAATTTAGCGGACTCACCTTGCCGCTGGTCTTTTGCCATCGACTTAAAAAACAAGGAAACGAGATTTTGGCGCGAAATTTAAACATCCAAAGTCAGTATTCTTTCAATGGTACCTAAAATACCTCTTGTTTCTAGAGATATCTACAAATTAAGAATTTTACTTCTCAAAAAGGTTTACTGTTTGAACTACTGGCTAAAATCCCACCAATATCACTGTTCATTAACGTCTAGCATTCCCAGAGCCAAACCGACAAAGGCAAGGTGGGTCCGCTAAAGTGCAGTCTAGGTGAACCTGGCTTTAAGCGTTGATGACATAAAATTTCGAAACTTGCGGGTGTCGCGTACACTTCTCCTACCCTCTAAGGCTTGTGCAACGGTAATCACCCTTCCTGCAAAGTATATTTATACTGGATCACCTTATCAGCTACCTGAGCCGTTCTCCCTAGAGTAAAGCCCACCCCTCCTGGGTCCAGTATTGCTACAGGAGGAAACCGGATGATCCGGAGAAAACGGGGGTACTTGGTAGAGTCAGACTAGAAAACATTCTTCTCACACGTGACCAAGGCGATTTTTATCAGGTAACTGCACGGAGCTGGATTCCAACCATCTTTAGAGTGGTCAGGGACACATTTACTACCACTGTGCCGTAAGCAACCCCCTGTACTCGTGCTACAGTTCATTAGCCTAGAGTCTATTAGACAACGAGATCCAAACAATTACTTCGACACTGTTCTCCTTTTAACGGCGGCCAAGCGTCGAACAAAATTTTATAACTAAACTTGATCATGGCTTGATAAAGTGAATGACGTCTGGTATTTACAGGGGGGTTTCATTATAAGTCGGCTACAGCCGGAGTTCCTGTGGCTGTGAGTTACCGAAGTACACGTTACTTTTGTTCATAAACGCTCGTCTTTTGCTTCACTAAATTTGATGCCCACAATGCTGGAAATTGCATTTCCGAGTGTATAGACTTCGCAAAATTTTGTGGGACACCGTCAAGACATCCCCTGCAGCAGGGAGCCTTACGGCTACTTTGATTCACAAGCAACCTAATAAAGTACAGGCATACATCTACTTCAAACGTTATTGAAAGCTCTGTGTTTAGAATGATTTCGATATCTGCGTACTCTTGAAGAAAGTTATAGTCGACCGTATTTATTCCAATAGACGCCCTGGGCGCTTATTGAAAAATTGAGTTGTAAAGTTAGGCCTTTATTCGAGGGGCGTTCATTTCAAAATTTAGTATTTCAACTTTAACAATACAAAATATTCACACGATCTCACGCAAATGTTCACACAATGTCAATTTCACCGTCATCATCGTTAGTAATGAAAGATAGAAGGTTCATTTACTACGCCCTCAACATCAGAATGAGCTATTAAAAACAAAAAAATTTTCACACAATTCAGCAATGAAGTTTTCACTCAATTTCTACGCCATCGCATCAGACTTAAAAAGAAGTTCGTCATCTGCGTCTTCGAATTCCGAATCAGCTATGTCCTTGAAAGGATTGGGACTAACGTATTCTTGCAGGACTGAAAGTTGAGACTGGAGCTGTCTCGCTCCAGTTTCACACAACTGTTGTTCCTTGAAGCAGTGAATGAAATGATCTTCAGGTCCGTCGACTGGAAGGTTAAGCGCGCAGGTTTTGAAGGATTTCACAATTTCGCAAACGGGCCGATTTGACTCACTTGGGCGCGTTTCTTGGAAGGAGGACGTTTATTAAATATTTTTATGAATTGAGTGAGCGTTTATTAGAGAGAGACATTGATTGGATAGTGGACGTCTATTGGAGTAAATACGGCATACGAATCAGATCAGTCTTGATGACCTATTTTAAACCTTTCTTCGACAGTGTTCGGCGGTGGAAAGGGATCTTTCTGGTGTTAGTTGCTCTCAAGAGGAAAGCATGGAAGGAGTAAAAGACAAAAGCGTCGTCAATCCGTAATTCCTTGTTATGGTCATCTGGTCAGAAGTAACCAAATGAACATAACAAGGAAGGAGTTATATTAGGATTAGTTGTAACTGCTTCCATGCAGAATGTGTCCCCTTGACGAGTAAAAATGTCTAGCGTTAGCCAGAGTGAAATAACGTAAGACTTACCCGACCGGGAAAGAATCAATTGCGATAGTTATAACCTCTTCCATGCAGAATGTGCCACTATGACGAGTAAAATCGTCAGGTTGTAGCTAAGGTGAGGCGATTCGAATTAAAAACCGAAAACCGCCATGCAAAACCTGAAACAATAAAATGAACTGATTTTTTTAAGGTGTCTTGTGTCCCAAGATATTTATGCACGAGATAATGTTACGCGTCTTTTAACTTCTTCATCTTGATTTATACATAATTAATTATTCAATTCCACCCTGCATGTCCAACTACGTAGCCATCTAACTCCAGGTAAAACCCTGGACCAAGTGTTTGGTTTGTAATATCCTGATCCAGCTCGACTGATATTCACGATTACAGTTTAACAACACTAGTATGGGTCCATCTATCTACTGTGAGACCGAAAATTCATCCTTATTGATTCAATTTTACGCGATATACCCTTGTACGTAGCCATCGCACGCGCGTTATAGTTAGAATAATAAAAGACTAATGCTGTCAGGACAGAGTTAACCTACCGGTAGTCCTACCCTTTAACTGTTGAAACTCGGTCAGAACCGCCAGAAGTTTTCAACGCCATTCCTTTCTAACTTTAATGCCTGCTTGGCCAAGAAGCATTGCATCACTTAAATTCGAGCTCAGCCTCTCAGTTAAATTTTGGAATTATATAGCGCAAAAATTTGCAGAACTGTACATTTTAGGTTTTTCGGTTTCAAAATTATTTTTTGGCATAATGATAGAACATTTCATTTAACCCGGGGAACATTTTTGCATGGGGGAAGATTGGGTTATTATACTAAACATTTGAGAGGAAAAACGTCAAAAAAAAAAAACCCATATTGCATACGTTTTTGTCCTGATGAGAGTTACACATGATTTACTTAAACATACTCAAGATACAGATGGTTGTTCTATATTCTGCGGTTCAACTGAGCTGAACGAGCAAGAAAAACGAGGAACAACAAGGATTTTTTTATTAGTAAACAGCACTCTGGCAAAATAATATTCGTGTTGCAATTCAGCATTTGTTTTCTTTTCGTCGAAGTGAAAGGAATACGATGTTTATATTTCCAGTCTCCTCTACTATATTAATATTTTGAAGTTATTATGGATGTTGAAGAGTTGTAGATGGAACGATGTCCTTTACATAAACATCCAACATCGGTGTACTGTCCCACAAGTGAAAAAAAATGTATACTTGTAGCTGACTGAGCGATGTAGATCAGTTAGCCACATTGACTATTCTGGGTTCAAATGAGACGTTTACAGGAAAATCTATTGCATGTGGCGATGCTCAGTTTGTTTAGACTTCTGGGTGCTTATTGTTGCCAGAACCTGCTAGTATTGCTGTGGTTTTAGGTCTTAAGGGGATGATTACCTGGAGAATTTCAGCCCGGCCTTCCGTTAAAATACTCGAGAAACGGAGCTCGCGATTACATGAAGAAAGTTTCAGCCCAGTTTGAGCTACCAAGACTGGAAAATCCCATGTAATTGCACGAAAAAATTTCAGCCCGTGCTGAAAAGGTGATTGACAGGCGTGGGAAGATGTAAATTGCCAAAACAACAAAGGCTACAGAAAAATTCCTTCCTGGGTTCGCTTTCGATTTCAGTTTCAGCCTGGGTTGAAATATTTTACGTAATCGGGACTTTTTTCAACCCGGTCTGCCGAACTGAAATTTTCCCATGTAATATGTCCCTAAATATTACACACTAGGTCCCCAGATACTCAACAAAGGGTATGGCGGTCTTGTTGGTGTACCTAACTAAAGATCTAAATACCTTTGTTAATAAACACCAACATGGCGGCTATGACGTCAACTGCATACGGTCTATACCGCTGACTACATTACTTTATTTCTTATTTGCATGTTATTCAAGGAATGCAGGGATTATGAGCGCATTCAATGTTGTCCGACCTCAACTCATTGCTGGGACAAAGGAAAATTTTGTATCAGAAGAATCTGCCGGGGATCAAATGACGAGGAAAAAAGATGATGAAATGAAGTATGTACTTTAGTGTGATGTTATATCTGAGGATGGTGGTTGGGTTGGTAGATTGGGACTGCCATAAGGCCACATTTCCATGGGATAGTTCTGCATTTGGAGCACAGAATAATCGATGAATGTGTTTACTTTGGATTTATTTAGTGGACGAAGTCTTACAATCTTCTCAGACTCGTTGAATCGATGGAATGGATAGCGTAGTGTTTTTGATCCAAAATACAGCATGCACACCGTAAACTATGGTGGTGTCTTCCAATTGACTTCTTTGCCATCTAATTTTGCTTGGCGCAAAGTTTGTTTCCGAAATATGTTACATTGGGTCATTGTTATACTGAAGTAAATTATGCATGTTCTAATATAAAATCTTTACATGTAGTCTAAAAATCTTCTTATAAAGAATATCCATTCATGTTTAGTCAAAACAGCAACTTGATCTTAAGACTAGATAATTTTTATAAAACTTTTTTTCAACGTTGTTAGCCTTCGTAAAGTTTCATTTATGACTGGAACGTAGGTTGTTCGAACTTCGACATCTTACAAACGGCGTTAACCGTTTGTCTTTAACAAATTTTTAAATTGTATTCAATTGGTAGAAAGAATTTGACGACGACAAGGAGCCAGATGCCGTCCAGTCAGAGGTATATTTTAATTAACAAAGGCATGAAAATACGTTTCAGCCTTATTTACATATGAAATAATCAGAACGGTCTGAGTAATGCCGAAATGTAAAGAGTTGTTTTCTAACATTTCAAGCCAAGGCCCTTCGTCAGGGAGAAAAAACGGTTTTTTCTGACGAAGGGCCTTTGCTCGAAACGTTATTAATGCCTATGGAATACTCTGTTTTTATGTTTACATGTCGACGGTTTTCTGCCTGGTTGGAAAGTACTTCTGAAATTACGTTATTCTGATATCCTGACTTCAAAATTAGGTGAGCTGAAATTTTTGACCCATCAAAAAATAAAGTGATCTTAACTCTTTATCCGGCAAAATAGCGGTAAAATAGCGCCGACGGACTTAATTGTAGTTAGTTGTATTAAGTTGTTAACGGTCAACTACGTGAGGTACGAAGTTAAAGTAGTCTTCATACTCACCTCATTCCCCTTCACGGTTTCACGCAATATCTGACACGTTACGTAGAATGGTAATTAGTACTTAGGAAGGAAAAAAGAAGAAATGGCTGTTAATTACTGGCTGGTAGTTGGATACGGAATCGTTGAGATTATTACATTTATCCTTCAGTTTATCAGCTAAAATTATTCGTAAACATTCTTAATTAGGTGGCTTCCTATTCTAAACATGAATGAGAGATGAACATTCGTCAAGCTCTATCCACAGACCGGGATCGAACCCACAAACTTCTGATGAGCGGTGAGACGTTCTAAACATTGAGCTACCAAGACTCAGATGGTGAGCTGAGGGGCAAGTTCGACCTATGTGCGACCTGTCTCACCGGTCATCCGAAGGTTGCGGGTTCGATCTCCGTCTGGGACTCAGAAATCGTTTTTCTGAGGATAGAGTTTGACGAACGTTCATCTATCATTCAAGATATCTCCAAGCTCCCACACTTCCAAAGATATATACCTTACCTCCTACACCTCATACCAGAGTAACATTCTACATTAGGCCTAATTATTCCCCTAACTGCCAACTAAATCTGCTTAATACTCAGGTTATGGTTTAAGATCCTTCGAGTATCAAACTGTTGGCACATCCTTTGCAGAAGTTAACAAGTCAAATGGGAGTAACGAGTCTTTATTCTTCTTGTTCGACAAATATAAAAGTACGGTTGCAAAAACATTTTCTTAAAAATTCATTCTATACTATAGTATTCTTGGGGAGATATCCACACTATTTGGTGTCCACATACATTATTTAAGTTTTCGACGAGATTTCCACATTGAGTAGTGATTCTTATTCAAAATAGGTAACTTGATTGGAGCCCCTTCTCTATAGTGTCACTCTATATCATGTATACAGAATTGTTATCATCGTCATATTAAACGGCTGCAGAATGTCGTGACGATCACGCCAAGTGCCTGGTTGATTATCCGCTATTTCGAATGTTATTCCCATAAAGTATTTATATTTATCAAAGAATAAAAACGAGAATTGTAACTCCCAGTTGATTAGTCAACTTCTCTAGAGGATGCGTCAGTACTTGGAGAATCACAGAATCCTGAACAACAAGCTGAGTGTTATCCACAAATGCTGCACATATATGGCAGCTTGGTGTTACAAAAGATGACATGTGGACATTTGTCCAGCTCCTTTACTCAGAAAAAGCAAATTCTTAGTACCCGCCTGGGGCTAAGAAATCGTTCATCTGTGTCAGCAGCTTGAAGAACATTCACATCTGGTCTCAAATAATTTGTTTGTTGTTTACCCTTCAGTAAGTGTGGAGTTTGATGAAAAGTTATAGGATTTGGAAGAAGTGGTACAAACCGATGGGAAAGTATTGTACTGAAGTTTTGTTTATTATGATAGGCACGGCTAACTTTGCTGGTTTTAATTCAATACAAAACAATCGTGACTCCAAAGACTGAAATCATTTTTATTCTCTATGTTTTGACTAACTTGTAGTCATCATCACGAAACTACAAGATTGTCCAAGCGGGTTGAGAATAATAATGATTTCAATCTTCAGAGTCATCATTGTTTTGTATTCTAATTAGAATACTCAGTCGTCATCGAAATTTGCTAGTTTTGTGTCGGTATTTAAACGAAATGACCTTCTGTTACGCATCACGAATTACCGTCAAAAGTTTACGACGAACTGCTTTTGTTTTAGAAATGGGATAAACGCATGAAGAGAAACGATCAGTTCCGTGACAAATTTCAAGAGCTCAAATTAGGTGTGGTTATGAATCCTCGTGCTCACTGATATGATAGGTCAATCATGCACTTAATTAGAAATTTGGAAACCTTAATTTAATACCAAGCACACAAAATTATCTAAATTGTACCACGCTTAGTTTTTTGCTTGTTTTCTCTTGCTCCGACAAACGAATTTCTACATCAGTTACCACCAAAATATTTCATTCTGATGTTTCAAATGTTTCAACGTGAAGAAAAATTGAAACTCCTGTGGACGACCAGCTTAAAGAGCCCATAGCAACCAAAGTCAACAGTACCATCTAATACGGTTGCTATGGTAAATTTAATAACACTTTTCCAGATAAATTAATATGTTGAAGCAATCCATTGAAATATTGTAAAAGTAAGTAATGGAGGTGAAAAAACAGTAATACTTCAATTCAGTTGGGTAAAAAAATGTTTTTAAGACGTTTATAAAGTTTTCTCAAATTTTAGGTTCAACTACCACCTTAACTTCATGAACTGTCACCTGGTGGCGTAAGACTGCTATTATTTTAGTCTGGCGAACCACAGACGATTTTACTAGTCAAGAGGAGAGTTCCCACAGTGAAGGAGTTATAACCATCTCAGTTATGACTATCTCAACGATAAACCAGCTCAATGATGACCATTTCAATATGACCAGCTCATTTACTACCAGCTTAACTTCATGAACTGTCACCTGGTTGCGTACGACTTCTATTATTTTAGTCTGGCTAACCACAGATGATTTTACTAGTCAAGAGGAGAGCTCCCGCAGTGAAAGAGTTATAACCATCTCAGTTATGACTATCTCGACGATAAACCAGCTCAATGATGACCAGTTCAATATGACCAGCTCAATTACTACCAGCTCAATGATAACCATCTTAGTTATGACCATTTCAATTATGACCATCTCAGTTGTGATCATCTCAGTTGTGACCATCTCAGTTGTGACCATCTCAGTGGTGACTATCTCAATTGTGACTATTTAAATTATGATAATGTCAATTATGACAAGGTTAGTCATGACAATCTCAGTAATAACCAGATCAATTAACTCTTCCACGTTGGGGGGAGAGGTTAATCTAGGGGAGAGCTCCCGCAGTGAAAAGGTTATTGTAAATTGTGAATTAGTAGTTGAAAGTTTATTAATGATAATTATCTTCATTCTTCCCATCTTCCTCCGTTAGAGGTGAAGAGTCAAGAGAACGAACGTGAAAAGTTAGCCGGGTGAGAAGAGCTATCTGATTTTGTTACCATGTGATATGCGTGTTTTGTCCAAAATGCTTTACGAGAATACTCGTTGAAGCATTTTTGAAGCTGCATTTTCTTGACATAGTGAAAACGACAATATTTTTCGCGAGGTGGCTGACCTAAAGAACAACAACACGGAGTTAGAAAGAAATACAGATCATCTTGAAGAAATGGTAAGCTCCATATCGCACACGCACACTTGATTCTACACTGCTCACCACTGGACACTTTTTCTTGACAAATTACCTGATTGGAAGTGGCGAAGCTAACCATAGGAACCGGTCATGCTATGGAAATTTAACATCACCTAAGCACATCAACAGATCACGCTATGCAAAATTAAGATGATGTACGATATTCAGGGAGTGTTTGTATGGAGGCGAGCCAGCTCTCTTGGTAGGCCTGGCCCTAATAAGAGGGCTGAATTTCACTTCTCCTTTACATGGGAATTTTCTGACCCTTCCAGCAGGGCTGGAATTTCCAGCCCTCCTAGGCGAGATCTAGGGTAGTCAATAGTGAGATTCCGCTTGGGAGGGGTTGTCCTTTTCTCATGTAAACGTTGACAAATATTACAAGGGATTTCACCGGAAAGCGAGATTTGTTTTATGTTTTGCGAACAAACAGTTTTAACAGTTTAGGTCTGGGAAGTATTATTGAGTTGGCAGGAATGGATATTGGAGAAACAAGACGCAACTTCCAATGACATTCACATTTCTTTGCCTACGTTTGACCTGGACGTCTCTATTGAGGATTCGGAAGATATTTATACTATAACATTAAGCTGTAATTGTTATTCTGAGGGAGTGCTGTCTGATTTTAGGTCATATTTAAAAACTGAGCAGCAGTGCTTTATCTGGTTCAAGACACGAGACGACAGCCGAGTGTTTTAGATTCGATAAAGCAGATATTGCAACTTTTTTTAAATGATTCGGAAACAAACTCCTTAATACGCTAATTCTCGAAGAAATTTTGAAAATTTATGTTTTCTAAGCCGAGAAAATTTGAGGAGAAAAGTAAACACGTTTTTCTCACATTTAAAATCACGATATGGTTACGATTTTCCTTACTGTTTTCCTTATGAATAATTACATTTGGGTTTTTTAAGAAACCTGTAAATAAGAAGGCAAAATGATCAAAATGGTAGTATAACCGTCCTGACATTTTCTCTTGTGACTTTTCCAACTATAACAGGCCAAAGCTTCTAATGTAAATTTTGTTATGACAAGCCACTTTTCATGTTCGTTCTTTGACTTTTTTTTTTGATTACCATAGAATGCAGTTTGCAACCAAGCTCAAGAACCAAACACATTAGTCTCACTTCTTGTTTGTCAGGTATTGGGATTGTACAGCTAGTAATGCGAAGGGGCGTTCACAACTGCATGCCATCTTCAGCCTTGGACTGGATTTCGACTGGAAATCCACTTGTAAACGCAATCAGACTAAAATTTGGAATGGTTTTGAACACCCGTTTGAAGTTATCTGAGAGAAGGTTGACTTTGTACTCACAGTGTACAGTCCAAATTCTGTTTAACTTTCCTTACGTGAACACAAGTAAAAAAGTTCCAGTTGATTTTACCAAGAGAAAAGACTATTTACTATTACCAGTTCACAATTTCAAAAACTAAATAATAAAACATAAACCGAAGAATGTCATTATCTTAGCTTGATATTTACGTTATAAACAAGACAAGACTAAGACGACAGTGAGCTGTTATAACTTAAATATCAAGCAAACAAGACAACGTTGTTTGGTTTGTGTTTTGCTCTTTAAAAGAGTAACATGAATGGGAAAATAACAATTCAAAGTTTTATTGGCATCGATCATGTGGTATGTTTCATGGCATTTTGCATTTTTTAAAGTTTGCCAGAGGGAAGTATTAATGTTACAAATTTTGAATCCCCTCCCTCCTGGAAATTTTGGAATTTATAACTTCTGACGCAGAATTTGCTGCGTTTTGGGGTGATACTGCATTCCTAATTTCCTACAACACGTCGAAAAAAGTACTGATGATACGGTTTCTGTAGAAAAAAATATGGGAATGAGTTCTTTCCAGTAGTTTCCTTTTTTTCTCGCGAAATATTCTGAAAATGTGCTGTTTGCTTGGCTGAAATCATCGTTTGTACGACTCAACTGTGGGATTCAGTGACGAATGCAAGAAACTATAATCCTGGTCAAAAATATTGGGACAACACTTTAGCTCTTTCCCGGCGGCGTAAGATATCTATCATTTTACTTTGGCTAACGCTAGACGATTTTGTTCGTCAAAGGGGCATCTCCCGCCTCGAAAGAGTTAGAATAGATAGTACGATTACGCTTTTCACTTCCCTCCTTCAACGTTGAGAGTTTTTTGTCAGCTTTTTGCTTTGCATGTGGCCCATGCAGTAAGCATCATCTAACATGGTGGTATGAAGCAAAATTGATGGAGGAGAGGAAGGGGAAGAAGAAAGGGTGAGCGAGCGATATTTCCTCTTTCGTCTTTAGTATGGTTGGCAGGGAGACATATGCCTCGCTGTCTCAGGTATTTTTGGCCAGGATTGTAGACTTTGAAAATACCAAGATCTTCAAGCTTCTGCTCAGGTTGCACTTACGTCGAATGTGCATCTTAGCTCACCATCTGTTTCGGTAGCTCAATGGTTTGAACATCTCGTTGCCATCAGTCATCAGAAGGTTGCGGGCTCGATCCCCATCTGGGGGTCAGAAATTGTTTTTCTGAGGTTAGAACTCGACGAACGTTCATTTATCATTCAGGGTATCAGCAAGCTTCCACATTTCCAGAATATTTATCTAATCCATAGCAATATTAATAACATATAGTAGCTTCCGCTCAGGTCGCACATATGTCGAACTTGCACCTGAGCTCACTATTTAAGTCTTGGTAGCTCAATGGTTAAGGCGTCTCACTGGTCTTCAGAAGATTGCTAGTTTGATCCCCGTCTGGGGCTCAGAAATCGTTTTTCTCAGGATAGAAGTTGATATACGTTTATCGTCTATTTCTTTTTCTCAGGTATATTGTGGGATATTTAAAATTGTATGATTTCTCAGGTATTAACGCCTGACTGAGTTGAAAAAATCAACAATCTGGGGCATGATTAAAGTTGAACTCTGGGAGCTCTACCTCGCAGATGTTACTCGACTAATCACGTTATTGCATGAAATATTTCACAAAATATCTTAGAATGCGTCAGAATCAGTCTCGGGAGGGACTAAAATACAAAATTTTACTACTTGGGTAACCCTAAAGGCCAACATTCTCCTTTGCCGTACTTGGCGTTCCAAGATCCAGGTCTTTTCTCTCTTAAGAGTGACTTTATTTCCGCTTGATGAACCCTAACAGCTTCCTAAGCTATTCTCCCTAGAGGTCTAGTAAGGGCCACTCCTGATGCTTCTAGTGTTACTACATGAACAAACCGAAGTCCCCGGAGAAAACCTGCGATTCTTGGTGGAGTAAAACTAGACAACATTCTTCTTACATGTGACCAAGAAAATGTTATTGAGATAACTGCATGAGGCCGGAACGAAACCCTAGTCACAGTGGTGAAAGATATCCACTACCACTATGTCATCAACCTCCAAACTACAGCTGCCAATAACTAATGTCGGCATTGATCTCGAGTTGTGTAAGCTTTTTCAATAATAGCAAGCATTGACCCCACTCTTTCTGGAAACATTCGATTGCCACATTTACTCATCCCGTCTGTCGCAGTAAATTTAAGTAAATTTGACTCGTTCAGTGAATTTATACCCTTGCATACACCGTAGTATTTATACATAGTCCCTTTGAAAGCTTGAAAGGTCTTAATAACATGCTTAGTGCGGTCATCTTGATCGTCTGCAATTCTTTCATTGTGCTATCGCTGGTATTGCGTTCTAAACTGAAACTAATGTACGGAATCACTTGAGACAGTAATAGCCTCATCGCAAAACTTGGTCTTCAGCTCATTGAAGAGACATTTTCACGCTGTAATTTCTTGGAAATGTTTCCTCTCGCAACAGTTTGCCACAGGTAAGTGCGGTATTCATCCCGTAACAAAACGAGAATTTAAGTCATTAAAAATCAACTCGAATCGACTTCTGGTAACTTGAAATAATGCTGCGGTCATAGGAAAACTTCAGTGAAAGCAAATTAGTGAAAATCTTTTACATTTGCATATGAATTTGAACGATTGAACTCAATCTATCAGGGTTCTGCCCAAGACTATCTGGGTGTCGGATACCTAAGGGCCTGGGTTCATACCCCTCCCGACAACTCTTGCAATTTTGGTTTAAAATTAATGAATATATTTCACCGAATCAGCGGTCGTTGGTAGTGTGCACATTATGATTCTAAATTTTACCTAATGAATGTCAATACTGCTTAAGTAAAAAAAAAAAAAATGATCACTTGAAGTTTTCTTGTCACATATTTGATACTTTTCGAGTGCCGAGTGGAAGGGTCCACTTTGGTGTGAATCCCGGGCGACACTGCTGAGTACCGGGAACTAGCGCCCAGCACTGCCAACCATGATCAGGACCTGTTGCGAAAAATGCACCTTTGTACCATCCTGCATGGAACCTGATCAACCCTGATCAACGGAGTAGTCTTAAGAAAGAGTTCATTAGATTCTGAAGATTTCCGCTGAGGACGTTGAAACGTAAGTCACTACAAGCACCGCAGTCTCTCACAAGACTACTATAACTTGGACGACCAACTCACCAAAAATGCTGATTCTCGCAGGATCAAATCATTTACTTTATAGAGACTTCACTAAATGAAAGTAAAATTACGAGCGTCGGAATCATACACCGTAAAGGACTGTTTACACGCACGATTTTGTGCCTTACGATTGACATCTTGGAGTATGTGTTTGACTGACGAGAGCGTCGAAGACAAACTGCAGCAAATCATAAGCGGATATCTTGCTTTATAGACTATGATGAGTTTATTACATACTCCAGGATAACAATTGCAAGTTGCAAAATGGCACATGTAAACGGCTCTTAAAAGCCAACTTGGACTAGCTGCGAATTTATTGCAGCGCTCTGCCAACTGAGCCACGAAAGCCGTCGACGAGAGAATGTATTGTGTATTGATGTAGGACTTGATGACGGTTAGTTTAAGGTTATATTCAATGCGTCGCGATTGGCATCTTGGAGTGCGTGCTTCCATTATATTGGAACATGTTGTGTGTGTCTTATAAGGATCAACAAAATTACAAACCTGTCTTCTCACTGTTGTTTTTTAACAGTTACGACTTCTTGTATCGGATACTATGGCAAACGTACGAGTCCTCATTGAGGAAGTTGAGTTCATTTCTATCAATCATATAGTATCTCTCAAAGATAAACTGTAAGTGAAAATACTTTGCACTTATATCTCGTGTTTTTTAAAAATAACTCAGCTCTACGCACAGCGAAATATTGAAACGAAAACCAACAGGATCGTCAACTTTGAAGTGTTTTAGTACCACTGCTACGTGTGGCCGTTACACCTGTAACTGGTTGCAGCGAGTTCATCACATTTACTGTAATTAAACGGGTATTTTGATTCCTTTTTCCAGGAAGAAACGAAAACTGGAACAATTTCATATGCTGGAAACGCGTTACTATTGTAAAGAAGCCAATTTCATGAAATGCAGGCTTATACAAAACATCACGCTGATTTAAATTGACCCAACAAATTATTACACTGTCTTTTTGTTTGGATCTTAGGTGATAGCATTACAAGTTGAAACATTTTTTGTTTCGATGTTTGCGCAAGGTCGACCTCATGATTAGGAATTAGTAATTTGCAGTGAAGTCGATTTCCATATCTGGAATGCTAACTGGCCAATGAAATGTGAAGCCAAGATGGCCGCCCATGAAGACCAGTTTTATATGTCAGTTTTAATCTCGCATGCGGCCTTTTACATTTTCTGAACAGTTTTCTTTGAAAATACGCACAGAACATGTCTTCAAAAGGCAGAAATGAGTTTAAGAATTTCAAATATATTTCGACAAAGTCAAACCGAGTTCCAGGTTATATAGTTTCACCAAAATAAATTTCCAAACTGACGAGACACCTGATAAAACAGTTTCGAAAGATTACTTTAGCAAACTATCAAGTGCTCGCCTTATTTTCACGGTTAGTTTACCATTTTCGCGCAATTTAGTCCAATTCTTATTATAAAAATATTGACGTGTGGAATCCTTTTAAATATTCGAATATGTAAAACTGGTTCAGAAATATTTCTACTGAATACTTTTTCCATGGCTGTGAATGTTTTCAAAACCCAACCAAACAAAAACAAAAGAATAAAGTCTTGCGAAGGACTGAAACTGACGTACAAGACCACAAAGAGGACTGAAACTGACGTACAAAATTCTCCCCAAGGGCGGCCATCTTGGCTTCAATTTTTGCCCATGCGAATGATTGGGAGTTAGTATTCCAGATGTGGAAATGGAACTCATTGGTAATTTTTAAATCAAAATATCTCCAATGGATGACTAATTTTGCAAATTAGACTAATTAGTTTTTAAGTCTTTGCCGTCGCATAGTGACTCATAGACTAGAATCGAGTATAAAACAAGACATACACATAGCCCGCGTGCCTGGTACTAAGACTCGCGCGGTATGCAGGCAGACTGTCTGACAATGTATTTCCCGCTGGTATCCAAGCCAATTTGCATTTCCTTGCGATCGTAAAGAATCTGCATTTTTTGCCACAAAGGACCACACTCCTATTTTCTATTGGTCCATCATCATTATTTAAACGTGAAGCCAGACACTTTGGCATTCTCTCACTCATACCAATCCAAAGTAGGTGGTTACCAACCCACCCTCCCACCCCGATCGATCGCAACGCCGAACCGACATATTTGCCCTCTAAGCCTTGATCCTGCGTTTTATTCCGACTGGCCGTACAGAGTTTAGTTCAAATGTACAACAATGTCATAAATGCCAACGTCTCGGACACTGGGCTAAATACTGCAGATTACCGTTGCCAGTTAATTACCAACCAAACCGCAGTGGACTGGCCTTTTCAAACTCCACCTGTTACAATAGACCAGGAGGAGGAGCAGGAGGATATACTAGCGAAGGAGAATCTACTTGAATGTGAAGAACCCAACGACAGCCTACTCCAGTACATTTCTGAGGTATATGAAGATTATGAGCGTGAATTACAGCCCGTATCAGCTAAAGTAAATGGCAGTCTTAAAAGTAACATTGGATTTTGAAAACGTATCGGGACGCCTAAATTTGTCCTTTCAGTAATTCGGGAAGGATACAAGAAGCCCCTCCATCAAATGCACAAAGAAACAATAAATCAGCCTTACTTCACATCGAATTCGTCTAACAGGCCATTTCCGAACTATTAGACTCACACAGAGTCCTAGAAATCAACACACCACCTACGTCACCAATCCTCTGTCAGTGTCAGTACAACCGAACGGGGAAAATGAAGCTGACTGTACACCTAAGACACAACAAATAGGTAAGAGATAAAATCAAATACGAGAACTGGAGAATAGCACTGTCCTATTTCCAAAAAGGTTCATACCTGATCTCCTTCGTTCTGAAAAGCGCTTATAACCACATTGATATTCACACCGATTACCAAACGTTTCTGCGATTTGCTTGGAAATGGAACCACGAGCCAAGCTTTAAGCATTATATCTTTACGGTCCTTCCCTTTGGGTTATCCACGGTGCTTTGCATATTTACAAAATGCCTGAAGCCTCTCGAAAAATATTGTCGATTACAAGGGGCGAACGTAGTCCTTTGCCTGGATGACGGGTGGCTAACAGAAAGAAATTAACGATTGTCCAAAACTATCAAACAACATCAGATCAAACCTAAAAAAACGCGGGCCTCATAACGAACGATGACCAATCGGTATGGTAACCATGGCAGAAGATCGTTTAGTTAGGGTTGGGGTGGAGGTCTACCAACGGCACCATCCTGATTACGGAAAGCCGGATCAATAATATTTTTGAAGCAATGCAGCGGCTGGTTTACTGTTTCGGCATAAGAACTAGCCTCACTTATGGGCGAGATAATTTCCACTAGCCCAGTGACGCGAAACATTATGACCAGGCACTGCAGTATACCAATAGCGGCACCAAAAGAGTGGGACTCGAAATTTACTGTAGGCAAATACAGTATTAGGAAGATTTACTTCTGGAAGGATAATTTGGAACGACCGAATTTACGGGATATCCGCCACAACCCCACCCAATCGCATTACGTTGTTTCTTCAGACGGTAGTGCATCAGGTTGAGGGGCGCACATGAACTCAAATGGCGATCAAATATGCCATGAACAATAAGACAATTACTAACATAAGCAGAGTCCCACTTGGAGAGAGTTGTCCGCTATCGAATTCGCACTGAAGTAATTTTTGGCTATACTTCAACGATCATACGTCAAGTGGTTTACCGACAGTCAAGCCACACGCAGCATCGCCAAAGTCGGTAGTATGAAGAAAGATTTGCACTGTATTGCTTTAAGTATTTACCAGTTATGTTTGGAATACAGAATTGGACTCGAAGTCGAGTGGATCCAATGTACAGAAATCGAAAGAGCCGATTTCATAAGTGACCTTATCGACATAGAAGACCGGCAAATCACCTCCGTATGTATCGACACTTTGCAACGCGCATGGAACGCACACACCGTAGATTGCTTCGGGAATTATTTCACCACAAAAACGGCATGATTCTTTTCATGGCATTGGAACCCGGGGTGCGCGGAGGTCGACTTTTTGGTACAAAACTTGACGGGAGAAAGTTGCCTCGTGGTTCCTCCCGCCACCCTTATCACCAGAGCTTTACACTACCTCCATAAACAGAAGGCACTTGCCCAAGTAGTAGCTCCGTATTGGCTCTCATATTTCTGGCCATTTATTTCTAAGCATTTGGCTCGTTTCGTTCTCGACTACAAAGTATTCCGAGGCACGGAAGCGTTAACACACGGAAGGAACACGTGCACTTCTAGGTTCAGACAGGCACTTTGGCGACATATTGGTAGTCAGGATGAAATTCTACTGGACAATTTACATGTTAGCAGCCACACAGTGAAAACGGAAGGTGTTCCTGCAATTAACGACTAATCGCTTGGAGCCTGTTCAGAAGCACTACCGTTAACGTGAAGGGCGCCGGCAGCAACGTGAAGGGCGCTGGCCGCAACACAAATGGCACTGGCCGCAACGAAAAGGGGCTGGAAAACGGCCCCATAACATTGAAAGGGGGCACAGGCCCAAGCACACTGTATGAAACTCAGTCTTATTAAGTGAAGTAGAACGTCCACACGGAGCAACGAGTATTACATCGTAAGCACCCACCAATATTTATTTCTTCTTTTCAGACGTTTAGTATCTGCGAGGAGTGGAGAAAAGTTCCCGAAAATATTAGGCAAAGCCCAACGGCTCTGACACGTCTTCTTCAAAAATCTAGAGTCGATTCTACGTCTAAGAGATATTTGGCGGAAATCGGTAAATTCACGAGGTGGGGAAACGCTAGTAATATGCAGCTAAGCCTACTTATCTCATATCCCATAGCAGCAACTTATTTGTACGCAGGTTGCGAACAAACAAAATCCTACGCCAATTTGGTTCTAGTTCATGCAGAGTGGTTACACACGTTTATACATACGGGGCGGCCAATCCTTAAGATAGTCCAATTTGCCGAGATATTTTCGAGACAGTCAAACGCTCCAAGGACACACCAGTAAATAAGGAAAAAACAATAATACCATCGATTATAAGAGATATAGAAAAATACACTGATCCACAAGCGGACCTTAAAAGTCTAAGACTCGCGTGTATGTGCAGCTTGGGCTTTGCCGGTTTTCTTCGATACAACGAATTAGCGAACATATGCATATCGAATATCAAGAGCGTTACGTTAGGATATTCATCTGGATTAGCAACCCGCAGCAGTTAATAATGACAATACATCGGAAAGGTTACTAAACATTCACGGACGATGGAAGACCGATCTAGCCAAAGATATGTATGTACAAAAAAACTTAGATAGCCGTCTACATGTAACTAGTAATCTAGGATTATAGAAAGTTTTAAAAAAATAAATAAAAATATAAAATAAACCTGTTTGTTGGTATGCCTGAGCATCACCCATCTTACATGTCTTTGTGTATTGAATTTACTGCATTTAAGGGGCAAAAGAATTTACGTTTGTTCGAGCTTAACGAATTAGAACGTAATACAAATTACAACATCCGAACGGACACATACCCACGCATACAGGCACAAACAGACTGTACAATAAAGCCTTCAAATGGGAAAACATCGTGGAAAATTATTGAAATACAACCAAGAGATATCCGGACAAATCTTGCCATTATTGCAATACAGGAAGAAGTAAAGATTGTTGGACATTAACCCTTTCCTGTCCAAAAGGTCTCCCCTTGACGAGTAAAATCGTCTGACGTTAGCCAGAGTAAAATTAAAAAGTCCGGCATTGATTCGAAAGGGGTAACAGCTAATGAGAAAATAAACTAATTTTTACCAATACAAATTTAACGTGAATCATAATGATTTAGTTTAAACTTTATTTCTCTGCAATGAGAATAGCAGAGTTTATTTTACAGGAATACTAAGTTTGGTTCATTAGACAGATTTCTTAATAATTATACGGTGCATTTACCTTTAAACTACAATTGGAAAGAGCATCGTTCTCAAAGTGGAACCTCTGGATGTCAATAGTTCAAGAAAATTTAAGAAAACATTGACTTGTTGGTAATTTAGCAAGAGATTAGGAAATGTAATGAGGTCAATTCTAGCCATAGTCTGAAATGTCTTTGGATAGGATTTATTCTGAGATTACGTATAATTAATTTTTAATAGCAAGATTAAACGAGGTTGTGTAGTTCCGATAGCAGCCAGAGAGAATGTTTAATTTAGATTTGGTAATACTACTAATTTTATCAAAATAAGATCGTGATAAGATTATGCAAATAGAAATAAATTTGAATTGATTATTTAACTAATCCATTAATCATTGAACCATTGAATAAATAAGAAAGTGGGGGAACGAATTAAAAATAAGTGAATTAGTGAATGAATGAATGAAGGCAAGAAAAAAAGTAAGACAAGGAAAAGAAAGGAAGGAACATAAAGAAAGAAAAAAAGAAAGGAAGGAACAAGGAAATAAAGGGTGGAAGAACGAAAGAAAGGAAAAGAAAAGAAAGAAAAAGGAAGAATAAAGGAATGAAAGAAAAAATGAAAGAATGAAAGAAAAATAGAAAGAAAGGAAAAAAGAATGAAAGGTAGAAAGAAAGGAAAAAAATGAAAGGTAGAAAGAAAGGAAGAAAGAAAGAAGGATGGAAAGGAAGGAAGATGGAAAGAAAGGAGGCAAGAAAGAAAGAATGAGACAAACAAAGGAAGGAAGGAAGAAAGAAAGAGAGATAGACGCAAAAAAAAGGAAGGAATGAAAGAAAGTTAAGACCGAGAAAGAATTAGAAAGAAAAATAGGAGAAAAAATTAATAGAAGCAAAAGAAGTACAAAGAGGAGAAATCGAAACAAAGAAGCAACTATAAAAAATAAAAAAAAAAGCTAATTAAAATGAAAAAAGAGCAAAAAAATTGAAAGGAAACAAAACAACAATCAAAAGAAACTGAAAAGAAAACAAAAAATTCATAGAAATACACGAAACGGAAAAGAAGGCTAAGCCAAGGACAAAGCCTATAAAAGAGAAAAATCAGGTAAAAATAAAATTAAAAAAATCCTCCCCTAAAGGCGATAAACATACAAAAAATCGAAAACAACTCAAAAAAAAAGAAAAGAAAAATTACAAAAAATAAAAATTAAAACAAATACCAAACAAACCCACATGAAATAATAAAGAAAAGAAAGAAAGGAAAGATAGAAACAAAAAAGAAACAAAAGGAAAAGATGGAAAGAAAGAAGGAAGGAAGGACGGGCGAAAGGAGGGATGGATGGAGGAAAGGCAGGAAGTGATGGATTGATGGGCCAGTGAATGGATCGACGAGTAATTTGTTTTATGGATGAATGGATGAAAGGATAGATAGATGTAAGCGTTGATGTTAGGATTGGTAGATTAAAGATGAATGGGTCAACGGTCTAGTGGATGAATGCATTAACTGAATAATGAATTGAAGGTTGATTATTTTATTACTGAACCGGGCTAATAGAAGAATAGGTCGAGAAAGAAATGAGAGGTGGATAGAAAGATTTGAAATTGGGCAGAAATATAGATGAGTAAATTGGGAAAGCTATCTATGTTAAACATGGTCCCATAGCGACTATCGGTTATTTCTGAATAAAGTTTTTCACACAAACACAAATTTACCAGCGATTGTGTTAGTTAATCGAAAATAAAACCTGAGCTTTAACGAATAAACCGAACTCAACCGACAAAATAATTCGTTAGGAAGCCCCACGGTCTATTCAGACACTCTTCCCTATGTAATATGAATTCCTATGGAAATTACTATATAATATATAACACTAAAGATAAGAGTGAAACAAATATTGACAAAGCTATCCAGCTGGTTCTTTGGTTGACCCATAGGTTTCAGTCATGTGGGCGTCGTAGGATACGACGAATGAATGATGGAAGTCTGAAAATGGAGCGGGTTTTTTCTCCTTTCATCCTACGAAGAATGAAAGTTTTCAGCAGGGCCGTCAGAAGCAGGGGATGAAGGAGAGTGTAGCACCCCCCAATATTTATTGGTGATGAAATTCAGGTGAATTGTTGACTGATTCAACTAACATTCTGATAAGCTACAAAACAACTGAAAACCACAACCAGCATACAACTTTAAAAAGTTCAATACAGCATCATCCGAGTAATATAGACATCTTGCAATGAAACTCAAGATTTGAGTTATAGACAAGATGAGAATCGTGAGATTGTAATATTTGGAGCCCATTTCAAAGTCATCCTCAGACAGTAAACACATTAACATGCCTAGGTTTATATATTTATATCCCGTAAACGCTCTAATAAGCCCCCGGGGGGCTTATTTACTTTCAGGACCACCAGACGGGGAGCTTATTCGCGAGGTGGGCTTATTAAAACTCACTGATTGCCATGTGAAGCGAGTCATTTTTCTTCTGAAATGTCTCCCATAATGTAATGCAGTACTGTATACATTTAAACCTACAATATCTTAAACGAAAACAAATATATGCTATCAAGAGCGGTGATCACTATCCTTAAATACGAAAAAGATAAGAAAGCCAAAAACCTGTCTAATATGAGGATCGAAGTTAATGTTGAGATCAAGAATAAAACGTACTTTTAACACCATATTTGCCCTGTGTTCATACCTTTTTTTATTTAGGGGGGGGGGCTTATTAAAAACTTGTAGCTTTAGGCGGAGGGCTTATTAGAGGTGATGGGGCTTATTAGGGAGAGGAGGCTTATTGGAACGTTTACGGTATATATAGAAGAGGAGTGATGACATCATCGAAGAGGAAGTTATATCTGACTGAAATCTTGAGTTCCAAGATGTTGATATTAACTGGAGTATGTTCTATTTTATACAAAACAACTGATTTGGCTACTAAATGTCAACGGAAGGAGAAGGCATTTCGCGTTTCAAAAGACAAAAGACCTTTCCGTTGTTGGAATCTCAGTCAGTCAGCTTTCTTTGCAACGGCCCTGGTTTTCAGTACAGTCATCAAAACGTTACAATAAATGGAGAAGAACAGCTTTGAATTGATAAGAGTAACGAGACATTCTAGAAAGCCTTGAGGTAACTTCCCTACTTCTACAAAATAGTTATCCGCTAACAGTTCGATATCTAAAGTTCTAAAGTTCAATATCTAAAATAAACACTTTACCCAGAAAAGGATTTAGCAAGTATTGTTGCAATCGATAAATCAGGAGGGAGAGAAGTCTGGCTATGAATATTATATCATTGCAAATAATTTTGATGAACACCATCGTTTTACAGTTCAAACAACTTAACCCTTTAAATGTTGAATTTGATTTCTTTTGTTCATTGTTCTTTCATTGTTTTTGCTTTGTTCTTCCACTTGTTCTTTTTTTTTTTGATGTCTTGTAAACAGGACGCTGACCCTCAAAGGGCTAAATATTAATCATTTTTATTAACCAACGTTTTGTTACCTATCATTTAACATCTTCAGAGTGATGAGACTAGTTCAAGTCGTGGAGTTTAACTTTGAGTTTATTACCGTAGAGGATAATTTAAACTCAACAATGTGCACTAGTCTCATTACTCCCAGGATGTTCCATGATAAATAAGAAAACGTCAGTTAATAAAATGTTTCATATTTAAGTTGTTTGAATTGTTCAACAACGTTGTTTGTCAAGATTATTATTATAACCCTTTACTGGCAGAATGTCTCTTCTTGAATCACAGAATCAATTGACGTTTGAGTTTAATTGACAGTAATTCTGAAGTAAAAGGGTTAACTGATCTTACTTAAACAGCGTTATTTTTTACCCAAACTAACCAAGGGCAAAAAGCTGACTTGAGGAAATCAGTTTCTAATATTTCAACCAAAAACTCACCATGGATGCTTCATGACTTTCTTTAAAGACATTCTCTTTCTTGGTTTTATTGCAAGCATGCCATGAATTAGATTTTCCAATTTTTAAAAAATGTATAAATAAGTAAACAAATAAATAAATATATAAATAAATATATAAATAAATAAATAAGCCAATAAAGTTATAAGATTGCTGCTAAAAAATATTTTTAGAACAAAATAGGCCAAGGATAAAAACTTTGAAAATTTAGATTGTATATTACTATTTAGTTTATTTTAGTGTCAGATTTAATAGTTAAGTCGTGCTTGATAAAGAGCCATGTAACAATTGAGAAGCCAGATTAAATTATAATTATCATTATTTTTATTTTTTTTATCATTATTATTACAACTCGCACACTACTCATCTAAGGACAGTGAAAGGAATTTCAGCCTGCTACGGGCTCCCAGCATCTCGCCAGGTAAGGCCACAAAAGATATTGCACATTTCGGGGAACCTGTGTGGAAAGGAGATTTTACCGCTAAAATGAATTTTAAGAAACACCCACAGGGCCAGCCCTCACTCACCCAACCTATCCAGTCAGGAAGGAGTAAGGGATGTACAATCCTCTGAAGTCCCTGAAAGTACTTCACGATGTGTATATCCAGTTTGACTTTCATAGTACGCAGTTGCACTTCCAACCTGTTAAGGTCAGTTTAAATGTGCCACTTCAAGGATTAAGCCTGAATATTGTTTTATTCTCAGATTAGGGTTTATCTATTTCAGCATTTAAGGCTGTTTTATCCTCAACCAAACAAGGTCAGGGGCATCAGCCTGCACTACAGATTGTCTTCTGGTCCTTGGGCTGACAGGGCAGGTTTGCCCACACCTCTTGCAGCTGCCAGTCAATTAAGGCAAGTTGAGGCTTTCGGCTACCTGTCTACCCAGCTGGCAAGGCAGGGGGGGCATTCCCTAAGTCATCTCATCAAAGCCTGCTCGTTTTATAAAGATTACTGGCTTCGATATCATTGTCTTGCTTACCTATTTCTGGTTTTATTTCAGAGTTTCCATCTCTTAGATAAGCTGCCATCCAAAGCTAAAGACTCATATCCACCCTTGGCTTAGTGGTTGCTGGCACATGCCAAAGGTGCCAACCCAGACTCTGGTGGGGGGAGCGTTCACATTCCCGTAGTAGGCTGAAGTTGTGCTTGTCCTACTCTAGTCTATTACTATTATTATTTATCATTATCATTTATTATTATTATTATCATTATTAATAAGTTAATACCGACCTGGTGAAACGTCCTTATAGAACATCAGTGGATAACTCAAGGCATGAGATATTCCAGCATAAGGTCTGCAACCATTTACCAGAGCAAAGAGCACACTTCCCAAAGCCCACGTAGTTTCTTTACGTGGATCAAACTTTTTCTGTGTAAGATACTCTGGAGGCCAGTTTATCGGTGTTCCTAAATCATCAAACATGTTCACGAGAATATAAATATTTGGCTTTTTTATAATTAACTCCTTCCTGACGCGATGTCTCCCCTTAACGAGTAAAATTATCTTGCATTAGCCAGAGTTAAATCATAGAAGTCGTATTCTGCTGGGAAAAAGTTGATTGAGAAAGTTCTAATTCAGATTGTTAACTATTTCCCAGTTGGAGGTCTACCCTTGACGTAGTGAAATAGTCTGGCATTAGCGAAAGCGAAATAAGGGAAGACTAGTTCTGTCAGAAAAGAGCAATAATTCATGAGGAAAATACAAAAGAAAATCATAACCGTATTGGGTCTTTATAAGTGATAAAGACACGTGTGATTTCATATGTGAAGAAGTTAATTTTTTTCGGCATACATAAGATAAATTTCCAAACTTTCTTCGCGAATTAGCGTATTAGGAGGTTCATTTTAGGAGACATCTAAAAAAATCGCAGTTCAATCCCGATAAAGTACTCCTGCTCGGTTTTTAGATATTATATTGTTGTATATATAAATAAATAAATTAATGATAGATTTTTCAATTGACAACAGCGTGCTCAATACTACAGAGGTAGAGCGATGTTAATATTGTTAATGATAAGGCTTCGTGCTGCTACTCTGAGTTTCATGCTCTTCAGCGATGTTCAGGCAACTAATGAAGTTCCGCTTCGGTTGGCGTAACGTGGGATGACTTGTTGGTGGAATGAATGCGATCTGAAAGGACAAATGTCCTCTGAAAAATGCTCTCTGAAAGGAAACTGCTTAGTGGAAGGAATCATTTACCAAGCCAACGTGACAACTATCGACGGAACAAACCCACAAGAATATATAAGAATGACAGCCAACAACTTCAAACAACGATACAACAACCATTTGAAATCTTTTCGAAACGAGAAATACGCGAACGAAACGGAACTTTCTAAACACATTTGGGACTTAAAGAGGAAAAATATACCATTTTCATTAACTTGGTCAGTTTTGAAACGTGCGGCAACGTACTCAGCTGGAAGAAAACGATAAAACCTTTGCCTAGAAGAAAAACTGATGATATTGAAGGCCGACAAAATAAATTTATTAAACAAACGGACATAAATAATCTCTAAATGCCACCACGAAAATAAATTTTATGTCAAGAGCTTTTGCCGACGAAAGAATATTGTGACATCATCACTGTCTACCCACCAACAAGTCATCCCACGCGTGCCGGAAATTATAAACGCCAACCGAAGCGGAACTTCATTAGTTGCCTGAAGATCGCTGAAGAGCGTGAAACTCAGAGTAGCAGCACGAAGGCTTATCATTAATATATATATATATATATATACAAAAACATACATAAATATACATATAAATGTTTTTAATACACACACACACACACACACACACATATATATATGTATGTATGTATATATATATATATATATATATATACAATAAATATACATATATATATGTTTTTAAAATTCATTAAGAATCCATGAGGAAGTTTCAAAAGAAAACAAAAACCGTTTTGCGTCTTTAAATGTGATACATTAACAAATACAATTTTTAAAAACGTGATAATTTATAGAAAAACAATAAAAGATAAGCTAAATCTGTTTAAAAACTTTTCGAAATAAATTATAATTAAAATAAATCAAGAAAGAAATTTCAAGTACTAAAGGATAAAATATACAAAAGCTTGGATGTTTCTATCAGCACTTTACCACTTGTATTCCTTTTCATAAAATTTTTGCATCATTTTAATCAGAGAAATCTTAGCGTGTTTCGAATCTTAAAAATTGAGTTTCAAGCTGAAAATATTTAGACGAGGTTTCGCATTTCCAAATGAAATTTTCAAAATATAAATCATGATAGTTTTTATTAAGGTTTCATAAAGGTTGCAGGTGTTTCTTTGGAATATGACAGAATGTATATTATAAGCATATTCAAAGCTGTATAATGATAAAACGCTTTGAAGCCATCATAACTATTTTAAGAATACTTCTTTAAATAACATTCTCAGCTAAGCCAAACTAGAGGCTTTATTTGCGTGCTTAAGCGCTGCATATATAGTAATCTTTTCTGTAAACGGAGGAAATATGCTATAAAATTTGTTTCTAAGGTATTGAAACGAGAGATGAAAATTTTACCAAGGAAGGTAAAGTGTAAATTGTTTTCCAATACCGTATTTTTCATGAAAATATATGCAAAATGATAAGTTTGTACTGTAAACTATTAATTTGCAGCTCACCAAACAGTTTCCACCTCATGCGTCAAGCACTCTAAATTTTTGAAAAATTTGAGTTTCTGCATTAAGATATCACCGTGAACTGCCATTTTTAAAATTTATCAAACATACTTACCAACTTTTTCGTGGAATCGTTGCAAAGGTTTGAATTTCCTTGCCACACCACAGTGATCGGGAAACGCCCGCGCCATGCGCCATAGTCGCATTTTTACACTAAATGGCGCAATAAATCCAGTTTAACTGCGCCATTTGGCCCATGCTATATTCTCCTATGCTTGCCTAAATAAAAATGCTATATATATCTGGTTGTGTGTAGTTTTTTTTGTGGATAGAAAAAATACGAAACCCAAACTTTGTTAACTATTATGTCTCATAAAAAGTTGCTCATGGCCCATTGGACTCAGCAATGGCCCATGATTAATAACAATGTGGGGCCATAGTCACATTCATAAAATTTTAAACCTGATCACTGACACCAAAGTCAATCAGCTTGACATCATGGCTGTCATAATCGTACAAAATGTTATCTAACTTAACATCTCGGTGTACAAATCCTTTCTTTTCCGTGGCTTTAAGTACGCTCGCTAATCGACGTACAATTCCTCTCGCTCGCTCTTCTAAAAGTGGCAACAGGTCGTCACAACTGAACTCTATGGATCTGCTTGAGCTAGCTTGTGAGTCACAAGCTAGCTCAAGCAGATCCTTAGAGTTCACTGGTCTTTCAGTTATTATAATAAAGTTATCCTCTGACAATTTATGGCAGTGGAAAAACTTGATAGCTGCTGGATGATCCTGGATCTTACGCATGAAATAAACTTCAGCAGGAACCAGGCCAAACTGTTTATCCTAAATAAAAAACGAGTTCTCCATAAATGGTTTACTCTATATAGACGATGTGAATCGTCTAACGTTAGCCAGTGTAAAATTATAAAGGTGTGATTCAAGTGCATGCGCATGCTATAAAATATCCGGCTATAAAACGCATGCGCGTACATTAAAACGCAGATTTAGTCAGACTACTGGGCTAAACTTGACGTGTAACCAATCATTTAACCATGAATAACTAGTGATAAGAAAAGGATACCGCTTTTACAATAATTATTCGGAAACTACGTTATGTGTTCCACCTTTGAGTCAGCAACTTTGTTCGAACATTGATTACATGACTTAAAAAAACAAGAATTCTTCATTATTAATTTCCTGGAAGCTTTGGAAATATTACAACTTCACGACTTTCAGTTCTAAAGGAATATAAACACAAAAGGTGGAACTCAACTGTCTAACCGCGTCTTTAGTGTTTATTCTTTGATTAAGTTAACTCTTTCCTAGCCCAATAAGACTTGTGTTATTTTACTCTGGCTAACGTCAGACAATTTTACACGTCATGGGAAGAGCTTTCGCATTGAAAGACGTTAAGCACAAAGTTAGAAACTCTTTGGAGGAAATTTGGTGAAATCTTAAAGGAGCTTTGCAAATGTTCTTGAAAACATTAGGAAAGAGTCAAGCGAATATGGAATAAAGTTTTACATTTTTGCAGTTTGGCCAATTAACATTCTATCAGGGGGGCGCCTGAGGTGGGCAGAGGGAGCTACAATCCCCGTCGGGGAATATTATCTCCACAGTTAGGAAAAATTCAACAATCTGTTGGGGAGTTGTCATTGGTGATACCACATTTAGATATTGTTCAAACTATAAGTACTTGTGTTTAATTTAGTAAAGAAAGATAGTAGACTCTTCTCTTCATGTCAAACCTAAAACTAAACTGTTTCTAGTCAGTTGTTGTGATTATTTCTTTCGAAAGATAACATGATGTTTTTGACCTTGAAATATTTCTTCTAAAATACTTCAAATAAGTTTTATTAGAGGAAGAGAGTAGCGAGTGGCGATGAAGCATTAGATCTTCAAAGTGTTACCTTCAGATAAGTCTGCACGTCCTTGAACTTCAACATCTTTATTGCAACCTATTGGCAAAAAAATAGAATTTATTATTACATGTACAAATGTATTTGTATATATGTAAATGTAGTATTTAAAAATCGAGCAGGAGTGCAAATCAGGATATAGAACAGGAGGTGATAGCTGAGTGTTTTAGATCCAATAAAGCACGTACTGCGTGTTTTTTAAATGTCTTCTAAAATGAACCTCCTAATACGCTAATTTGCGAAGGAAGTTTGAATATTTATGTTTTCTAAGCCGAAAAAATTAACTTCTTTTTCAAATATAAAGTCACACTTGTCTTTCTCACATATAAAGGCCCAACACAGTTATGATTTTCTTTCCGATTTTCCTCATGAATTATTAATAAATTTATATATATGGGTGTATGTCTATGTCTATGACGATGTCCACATCCATGTCTATTTCCATGTCTACGTCCACGTTCATGTCCATGTCCGTGTCCATGTTTTTGCCTATGACTATGAGTATGTCTATGTGTATGTCTATGCATATGTATATGTCTATGTATATGTATATGTATATGTATATGTGTACGAATATGTATGTGCATGCTAAAGAATATATGAGCATATTTACATATATATATATAGTAGGCCGAAACGGTTCCGTCTGTAGTTATATATATATATATATATATATATATATATATATATGTATATCAAAAGCAAAAGTGTATCATACGAGAAACACAGTTGACGAGTGGTTTGAGAGTGCTCGATACCATGTAGGTAGAGCGAAATAACTTTAATAAAGTTAGAAGAGCGTTTGCTACTCGGAATGAAACTCCGAGTAGCAAACGTTCTTCTAACTTTATTCAAGTTATATATATATATATATATATATATATATAAGCTTAAAACTTTTAGTTGTCACTCAGAGTTTCAAGCTTATTTATTTACTATCTGCTCTATCTTATAAGATATTGAGCACTCTAGATAAAGTCAATACAGAAACTCTCTTGCTGTATTGTATTATATATATGTAAATATTTGCATATGTACATATATATATATATATATATATATATATACTGTACCTTTATGTACATACGTATGTAATAATATGGCAGTATTTGACAAATAACTACTTATTGGTTACGTTGCACTTACTGGTAACTTCTTGTTATTGTTGACAGAGTAGCCTTTGTAAACAGTGGCATAACTTCCTTTACCAATTTCACCATTCTTGCAGCAGTAATATATTGGACCTAGAAAAAGAGAAATAAAAAAAACCTCTTAAAGATGTCCGATCTAGCAGAGCATGATGACCACAAATCTAAAGACTGCAGCTCAACCTAAAACGTGAAATAGGGATTCTCATTGATCAAAAAAGCACCAAAACTGTACCTTTATAAACGTTCGTTCTATACAGACATTATACCGGCTATTTCGAACATAAACCTACACTACACATACAGAAATGATCTAAATGTAGCGATGTTATGGAATATTGGTCAAGCACGGGATTGATATTCACTTGCTTGAGGCGTCACGGGTTGCAACTTTGCCTCACTTGCACCTTTACACCGATCGTGAGCCCCGGGGCACCCTCACCTCAGTCCAATTGAAATGTAAGATGTGGATATTGCAGGTAAGTAAATAAGCAAAGTCTAGATGGTTATTTTAAGACTGGCTGTATTATATATACAATACATACTCGTTATAATGAACATCACCTTAAAAGTTGTGAGCTTACAAATTGTGTTCAAAACTCTTCCATAGCTCTCCTTGTTGCTGTGGTATCCGGGTTTCTTTGTTATTTATTTATGACGCGATAAGATTGAAGTAGCGTTTTGACATTTTAAAAAATTGTTAAAAAAACAATTCCTCAAGACAGCAAACAACCCGGTGAAATATGGTCCTCACTTTTCCATTCGTTCTACTATGTTTCGTTTCTTTCCTTTAGTTTTAACCTAAAAATTTCTAATTAGAATCTTTGTCAGGCCCTGATATGACGAGTGCATGCAGGTGGACTAGCAGGTGTAGGCACTCTGACATTAACAAACGTCCACAAATTCTCTCATGACGGCCTGGGTTCGCGGACAGAAAGCTCAGAAATATAAAAATCACATAGTGTAACCCACAAAGTCTGCTTTTAATAAAAAGATTAATCATTTCAATAATTTTAGAATGTAGCTTGAACGGACGCACTACTCGTACTTGGTTGATCATCTTCATGAGTTGCCTTGTCCAAGCGATGTTTCTCTTGAAAATCCAAACGTAACTATCAGTATTTTTCAACAATAAAAGTCGTTTACTGGTCAACCTTTAGAGGTCATTTATTACAATAAAGTTGTTTCAAGTGATAAGCTGTTGGTGTTGGCAATTAACATTTCCTCCTTCTTAAGGAAGAGTTATCTTCAAAATCAGAAATTTGTAAATGTTTAGAACCAACATATGTCGATTGTTATTCGAGGTTGATCTGCCGGAATAGAGCAGTTTTGAGAAAGACTGTTGTGGTTGGAAATTGATAATTTTACTGAGTAATAGTCATTATCAATATAAGAATTCTTCCCCGAATAATGGCCTCTTTCTTTCTCTTGAATGAAATGAACAGCCAAAGGCTTATATTTTCGGAACTCTATTTAAAAGAGACAAACACTTTGGCTTACGATCCCCAGAAAGTAAGTAATCCAAACAAAATTTATACTTAATGAAGCAAATTTTCGACGGTCATAATTATACACTCTAAGACTCAAACGGGAGAAGCTGCGAAAAATGCAACTCTAAGGACTCCACATGGGAGTCAAAAGAGGCGACCGTACATGAGTGGTCTGCTGAGTCACGAAGGCCGTTGCCGCGGCCATTAACTTTGTAAGATAAACTGAATTATATTCGGGTTTATAAGACATTGATAAAAATGGTACACGTATATCTTCAAAACATAGCGTTAGGGTTTGTAGTGTATTACACGAGGACAAGGCACTACCGTAGGACTATTTTGGTCAAAAAAATTGATTTTATTTTTCATAACTGTTACAGCATACGCAAGGCAGAAAGCGCCGATGCAGTCGTCCCTTTCATAAACGGTCTTTGCCATCCCAAACGGTCTTTGCCATCGCAATGTTTTCAGGTTCCCCAAGTGTACCCATCACACTGTGACGTCATCAAGTCACATGAACAAGAAACAACTCAAAATGTTTCACCTGTTTTTTTTTTTTGACTTTAAATTCAACGACGGACTATCTGAGTAACCTAACCCAAACCGAAACCCTAGCCTACCCGTCTTAGTAGCGGGTTTCCCCGCCTCGCTTACACCTTAACATGACCACCACTAGCCTTAGTTTATCACTCTAATTCTAACATCTTGACTGTACGAAAGCTCGAAGAGAATCAGGCACTGTAGCGTAAAAAACACTTTGAGTGCAAATAAATAAATAAATAAATAAACAAATAACTAAATAAATGAATGAATAAATAAATAAATGAATAAATAAATAAATAAATAAATAAATAAATAAATGAATAGACAACTCGGGTTCACCACGGATTCGAATCCGCTTGGCACCAATCACTATGGGCCGCACGAACCACTAGAGTAGGCTTGCAGGCTTAGCTATAACCCGCCAAAATTACGAGTTTAAAAAACATACTATCATTCAGTGAGGGTCCTCAGGGTACATTTGGGGAACCCCAAAACGTCAGGAAGGCAAAGGCGGCTTGGGATGGCAAGGACCGTTTACGAATAGGCAAATAGCAGCGCCGATGTACAGATAAATTGATGTAGCTTGTACTAAGACAATTGTAGGTTCAGCACGCTCAACAGATAACCACGACACAAGGGCAAAACTGCAGGTAATGTTGCCTTAAATTCAGAATGGTGTGAAGATGACAAGATAGCAGAAAAATAAAACAAAAACCAATAAAGCTTTAGGTCAGTGAGAACCTAATCCTAAACATATCCTTTAGTTCGCTTCTCTAACTCTTAAGCCAATGTTCCCAACGCTGTAAAAATTCCCATCCGAGTCTGTATTAGCGACTGCAGTGAAATTGCGTGCAGTATTGCAACCTCGTGTACTGGGATAATTTCAAGGTAACCTGAAATTACGCAATAAGTCTATTTTAGAATTTAACAAGTCAAATTGATCACTGGTTGACTGTTAGATCCACTTGGCTGTGTCACTACCTAATTACACATTCGGACTGCCTTAAAAAGGGGATAAAAGTTAAAGAATGTAGCGTAGAAAGCGCTTTGCGATGTGCAAAAAGCGAAAACGGTCAGGTAACTGCCAAATCTTACGAGATGACAGACTAAATTATCTAGTCAGTTTCAGCAATTTCTTGAGCCTTTTGGCTTACAAGCTCCTATCCGTTTTATTAACTCTTCCGGGCTACACACGCAACAAATCAAAAACCTCAGAAAAAGGGTATATGTGAACAAAAACAGTGACAAGTCAGTCATATACCAAACAGTGTTGGTCCGTACTGGGAAAACTTTTCGCCAAGTCTTGACAGCACGGACCTCGACCCATGATCTCAAGGAAGACTGAGGGAAAACTCTTCTTTCTACCAACCTCTCTCTTAGGTATCACATACCTTTTGGGTTTTCAAAGATGCGTTCACTCTTTCGAGGCGGGAGCGCCCCTGTTGACAAGTAAAATCATCTGGCGTTAGTCTGAGTAAAATAATAGAAGTCTTATGCGGCCGGGAAAGAGTAAAACAAAATGGTTGCGAGACTACTTTAACAAAATTTGATTAAGTTTATCAACACATAAGGAAAGACAGACGAAAAACTAAGAGCAACGAAGAAAGCTGGAGGTTATTATGAATCATTTAAATTACCGGTTTTTTGCCAAAAGAACTAGACTACGTCAAGCTTTGCATGTAAAAAACCTTACCGTTAAATAGAAACACTTTGGGGAAAAAAGTAAAATCGTACTTTCGTATTTCTACTTTTGCATTCGACAATTCACACTGTTGGACAAGTATGTTCAATGACAAAATGGTTTGAGATCGGTCGAAACAGCATTAAGTAGCTTTTCCTCATCTTAAATGTTAGTTTACATAAATTAATTAATCCAAACGCCAGTGACGAATGCCCGCATTATTCCCGACAAATCGCGGTAACTCGTCATTCTCGATGACGGATGACGCTGTCTAATACGAGTTCCAGAATGGATTTATAAAGCACAAGTACAACAAAATAGAGAAAAAAAAGAAAGAAAACCCCTCCCCTGTTACAACATCTAATCACCTTCGGGTTTGTCTGAGACAAACCCGAGCACACCGTGACGGTAAAAAGGGCTAACAAGCCAAACAGATACGTTTAAACCAACCGTTATCACTACTTTACAAAGGCTTACTGCACACTGTATGGCGAACAAAATCAAGCCATCCTTTAGTATTGATAAGTTCTAACTGAACTGGAGACAGTAGTTCATTAGTTTAAACCGGTAACTCCTTGCCTGTAACATATATTAAAATGGCCCGAAGTAGAATTGTTATTTTCCACTGCATTTCTTAATTTGTTGCTCGTAAAATACATTTTAGACGTATGTTAGACATGTGAGAGGTTGGAGATATAACGAAATATAGTTGATTGTTCGTCATGGTCATTCATCAAAAAAACGAATTCTGAGTCCTAGACAGGGACCACACTCCCAACCCTCCTCTTATGACCGGTGAGATGCTTTAAACGTTGAGCTGCCGAGACTCTGATGGCGATTTAAGGTGCAAGTTCGACATATGTGCAGCCCATGCAGCCGCCACGACAAATACATGATAATAATACTCAAGGATATGTGAGACATGCGGGAGCTTGGAGAGCACATATGTCAAACTTGCACCTTAGCTCGCCATCTGTCGCATCTCACCGGTCATCTAACGGTTGCAGGTTCGATTCCCGTCTGGAGCTCGGAAATCATTTTTCTGAAGTAAGAACTTGACGGACGTCCTTCTGTAATCCTTAAAATACCTTTAATATTCTGATCAACTGACGAATAACTCTCCCCACAACCCCCCTTCCCCCAAAAAAAACCCAGCTTTTGATTAACGTAAAATACTTTTGATAGTCTGATTCGAGTTTCCAGAAATCTGCATCTCTTAAGTTATCACCTGTAGACTTGCAACCTTGTCTTAAGTTAATAAAATTGCTGTTGAAATTACAATGCAATTTCCGTAAACAAGTGTTCTAAGCTGACTGCTTCAAAATTATAAACACCAAACTTGAATAAGCAAGTTTGCAAACACAAAAGCATTCGATTGATCCAAGTTTTTGAACATGTTTCGTTTTGTGGTTAATTCATTCACTAGTCTGAGCTGGGGTGATTTACCGCATGTAGATAGACATGGATCAAAGATTTTTTAATGACAACATTCTTTACTCTACAGGTCACGACTCCAGGAATGATTACGGTCTGAGAAGGAGCCTGATTACACCGAGAAAAGTAAGCATTTTGATTATTTTTTGGACTTGTTTTTTTTCCTGTTTTTTGGGGGAGGGGTTTTCTTTCTTTTTTTCTCTTTTTTGTTGTACTTTTGCTTTATCAATCCATTCTGGAATTCATATTAGACAGCGTCATCGAGAACGACGAATTACTGCGATTTGTCGGGAACAATGTGGGCATCCGCCACAAGAGTTTGGACTAATTAATTTATGTAAACCAACATTTAAGATGAAGCAAAACTACTCCATGCAGTTTCGAGCGATCTTAAACCATTTTGACATTAAACGTACATGTCAAACAGTGTGAACTGACGAATGGAAGTCACAGTACAAAAGTAGGAGTTTGCTATTTAACAACAAGATTTTTTGCATGCAAGGGTTGACGTAGTCTAGTTCTTTTGGGAAAAAAAATGGTAATTTAAATGATTCACGATAACCTCCAGCTTTCTTTCTTCGTTGCTCTTTATTTTACATCTATCTTTTCTTATGAGTTCATAGTAGTCTCACAACAAATTTAACTCTTTCCCGGAGGCATAAGACTTCTATTATTTTACTCTGGCTAACACCAGACGATTTTGCTCGTCAACACGGGAGCTCCCGCCTCGTAAAAGTTATCGCATCTTTGAATACCCAAAAGGTATGTGATACCTAACAGGGAGGTTGGTACAAAGAAAACTTTGCCCTCATTCTTCACTGAGATCACAGATCGAGGTCTGTCCCGTCAAAATTTAGGGGGAGAATTTTGTCAGTTTGGCAGATTTTTACTTATCGTGCTGCTAGCAAAGGGCATGGGGCACTCCCCTCGAGATATCTTGCAGTACTTCCCCTGTCTAGGACTCAGAATTCGTTTTTCTGATGACTTTGACGAACAATGGACTATAGTTCGTTATATCTCCAACCTCCCACATGTCTAACATACGTCTAAAAAGTATTTTATGAGCAACAAATTAAGAAATGTAGTGGAAAATAACAATTCTACTTCGGGCCATTTTGATATGTGCTATATGGAAGGAGTTACTGGTTTAAACTAATGAATTTCTGTCTTCAGTTTAGAACTTATCAATACTAAAGGATGCCTTAATTTTGCTCGCTAAATAGTGTCTAGTGAGCCTTTGTAAATAGTGACAACGGTTGCTTTAAACATATTATCTGTTTGGCTTGTTAGCCCTGTTTACCGTCACGGTGTGCTCGGGTTGGTCTCAGACAAATCCGACGGTGGTTAGATGTTGTAGCAGTACATATGTCTACCACCATTACGAACCAGTACATAAATGTAACCTTCACTCACTATCTGAGTCGATGCGCAATGGTTAGAGCATCTCACGGGCGATCAGAAGATGACGGGTTCGATTCCCGTCAGGGACTCAGAAACTTTTCCTAAGCAGAAAAGCCTGAGAACATGCGCTTAAAATCATAAACCCAAAGGTATCCACTGAAATAAACTATATCACGATCAACCTTCAAAACCCTCTGCTTTCACACCATGGAATGATCTGGGTGAAACTAATCCAAGATGGCTTTTGAAATGGACTAGCTCAATTTGTACAAGGTAACTGATATTTGACAAATTTGAGGTCCTTGTATTTTAACTTGATTTGAGACCGATTTTAGTGTGTAGAGTGAACAGTTTCTTAAGTTTTTCTGTTCAATCTTCCGGTCTTGAGTGAAAAAATTTTATATTTCATTTCAACAGACGATCAACAAACCGACCATCACCAGTTTTCAAATTATTGTACATAAGTCGGTAATTTTGAAACTTGCCTAGATTTGGTCATGTAAACAAATCAACAAAGATAACTAAAGTCAGGTTCTCATATCGTCGTAAGATTAGCAAGAATCAGTGACCAGCTCTGACCTGTCTCCGACCTTCGGGAATCCTTATATGAGTACATGAAAATATAGCATCCCAGACAGTCCCTGACGCATATAGTAAGAATCGCAAGAATCAGAACACATTTCTATTTTGTTGAGCTTGTACACGACAGTCGACGGCCGTCAATTGGGGACATTTCTTCGCACAATCGAGCTAAAAATGGCGACTTCACAGACGGTGAATGATTTGAGAAGTCTGACAAAAGATACCGACTAGGGAATCCGATTAGAGCTGGTCAAATTCCTTTCGTTTTTTTTCAAATGTGGCCGCACTCTGAATCTTCTTTTCTTCTTTTCTTTACATACAAATCACTTCTTTTTTACCTTCACTCAATTCAGCACGTGAAGAAGTTTACTTCGTGAAAACAATTCATGATTGACAGCAGCAATCAAGTCGACCTTTTCATATTTGACTGATAATTTCTGGTACATTCAGATTGTTACGATTCTTACATCAAATAAAAACTTTACAGCTCGGAATGTTCTAAAAATCACCGATATCGAGGATAGTGCGCGTCGCCCACTTTTGGAACTCTTGCGATAAATGAGAACTAGGCTTAATGATGCTATTAATAATCAATAACTAAGGTTATCAACCAAGGAGCGCGAAGGGCCTGGATTCGAGAGGGCAAGTAGAAAGTGACAGACACTCGCGGGAGCTAGACATTACGCCTGAAAGAGTTGGAAAGCAGAGTAGCTTGTCAAAACTGCAAAGAAGTTCTAATAGAAAATTTTCCCTCCACCCCACCTTGCAAATTTGCAACGACAATAGTTAACATTCGACAGAAATAATCAATGTGATAAGTGCAGACAGTGGTGGACAAATCAAGGCTGGGAATCATTACATCACCTTACCCCTAATTACGCATTCTTACTGGCTTACAAGGGGTCCGTTTTGTTAACCTTAGCGCGCTACAGTCATCCCGCAACCACCCTCAAAAGAAATTGAAAACATTCAGAAAAAGACAATATGAAGAAAAACAAGAAAAAGTGAGTTATTTACGAAACAAAGTCGGCCCGCACTGGGAAAATGTTTCCTTTAGTTCTGACAGCAGGGACCTTGGCTTCCTCTTAGGTAAATGACATAACTTTTGGGTTTTCAACAGTGGGTCATTCCAACGAAATTCAACAAGGGTCCGTCCTGAAGGTTCTCAGATTTTCTTCGAAATTTACCATTTGTTGGTATCCACGAGAGGAGTAATTCCCGAAAATTTCAGCTCCTTAGTTCTTACCAGCCAGACTATATGGCCATTTAAAAATTTAGGCAATTTCCGAAAGTTTGAAAATATTGAATTTCTTTAATTTTTAGAGACCCATCATTCCAAGTAGCTTTTGTCCCATGCCTTGGGAAGTATGTTTCTTTAATCCCCACCATCTCACGTCCCTCAGACACTAAAGGCCAGTTGTTTTAACTCAACCAATGTAGAAAAACCGCCAACCGAAAATTAGAGAAAATTGCAAAAATCCACGTCTTGGGGACTATTTTTGAAAAAATTCAAAGTTTAGGTGGTTATTACTGAATAACAACAATCGGTGAGCATCCCATCTTCTCTAATCGTACAGTAAGGCTTGGAATCTTAACAGAACACTTGAACTCAGTTACCCAAAAGCCTGCTTTCGAGTGCAACAGGGGGGTCAAAAACGGGACAGAGTCACAAAGTGTGAAAATTTGGGGTTTTCTTCAAGTTTTGAACCTCAATAACTCATTATCACTAAGTTGCAACTATATAAAACTATATATTCTGAAAGTACACCTAGTGGTGAGCCTAGAAATGCAGAAATAAAGTATTTAAAACTAATCTAAAATCTATTTGCATCCCCTGAAAATGGCTAAAAATGGAAATTTCCGTGTTTGGGGGTTGTTCAGAGCCGCGGAAATCAATGTGCGACAATTGGGAAAACTTTCAAAGCTGAAAATCCTTGGACATTGACCTCTTGACTATACAACAATACCAATGTGATTGACAAATGGGACCTCATATTTCTACAATACCTTTATAGATTCAGGTGGTTGAAAAGTAGAAAAAATCCTACTAGCCGCATATTGATAGTTGAAGGAGTCAATCAAGAAAGTTTTCTTAAAATGTATTTTCCCTCCAAAGCTCAAGAAAAATGAATAAAATTAGGAGTAAGTCAAAAATAACATGAAACAATCAAAAATAAAAGGAAACAAAAACTATTTGCAAGCCGAATTTCTCATCAAACTTTGTGAATCCTTAGAGTGTAAAGCTTCTTTGGGGGCTTTTTTAAACTTTTTTTCACTTTCTCAACTTCTCCAACCAAGAGTGTAGTGTAATGACTTCATTCAGCTGAATTTTTTTTGGAAGGATACCATTGCATTACAGTTCTGATTAAGAAAAAATTAGTTCAGAAGTCATTGCATTGAAATGATAAGTGAAGACATTGCATTGTTACTGGGAGAACTAACAAACAGGATACTAATGCAGGAAAATATCAGAGCAATCAGTGTTCTTAATATGGAACATAAGGAAAGTGTGTTGCTTTGCAAGTGATTTAATCAATTAAATTTTCAAAATCTTAAAGCATTTACATAGATGATGAAAAATATTTTGGAATTAAAGGTAATAAGTGGAAATTTATGAAGGTGGTCACCATTAAGTACTGAGGAGTTCCATTCACAGCAAAATCTTTGGTTCAGGAAACTTATGCATGTGTTTAAGAGAACTACATGTATGAGAGCAATACAGTGTGCAGTGACCCAAATTGCTTTAGCAAGAATAGTAAGTAATCTTTACAATAATAGTAAGTGCTTTGATTTATGAAAGCAGAACAATAACAAAAAATTACAAAAAGTTTGTCAGTGTGCTGTCATCATAAACTCACACAATGTGAATGTTTGAAACAGTTCTGTAATGGCAATTTCTGGTTCTTTCAATGCAAATGGCTGGACATGTATAATGCAATACCATTATAATTTTTTCTTTTTTGTTTTCTTTGTCTTTGTTTTGTTTTGTCTTCTCATTTGAACCTTTGTTCTACTATTCAATGTCTAATATATTTGACACTCTGCATTAAAGGGTTAACAATTGCTACAACGATATGAATACCTGCTCATTTTAATTTTTGCATTTATTGAAATTTGAAATGAGCCTTGGTGAAATTTATTATTTCTTTACTATTATCTTGGCAATTTATAGCTTTTGTATTAAGTTTAAACATAATGGGATAAGAAAATTAAATAAGGGAAAAACAGGAAAAAGTTGTTGTTAACTCGATCAACAGGACTGTCAACAAGTGAAAGATTACCACCAAGGTACTAAACCTTCTATGATCATTCTTTCATTTCAATTTTCACAACTTGTGTACTTTATATGACATTAAGTATCTCAATAAGGGGGGAAATGTAACATAAATGAAGTTGCTTATTACTGAAGTCTTCTTGAAGACAAACCAAAGAAATAGTATCATAGGAATGGTTTATGCTTATCCCTCTTAAAAACCTGACATTTCCAATGCTCCTGAGGATATAGTTCCACATGCCTTCACTGGCATAGACCACTTCATTTAGGTCAAATATCATCACTTAGATCTTGGCTATATATAAAACTTGTTCTTGCAAAGCTTCTGCAGTCTTCTGAGTCCAATCCTTTAAGTTATGTGCTAATATGTGAAATTTGGCATGAATTAAGCTCTCACAAAGTCCAAGGTCACTTTCTGGATCTCTTGCTTTGTAGTTTACCACCTCAAGATATCAACCTTCATTTATGCAATAAACGATAGTGACAACAAGTACATGTACAGTAGAGCCAAGTTATGATATATATATGGGCTGGTGTAAGAGCAACACAGTGGACCAGGAACCAATTTTGAAAGGTGCAATTAGGTGGAATCTACAGTAAGTTTCACTTGGTTGCTCAAATTGCTCTGTCTGGTGTCACTCCCTGGCGTCGAGTGCTTCCATTTGAGACCGTTCGAGTGTGCAAGCTAAGTCTGTGTACGACACGCTTGGCTTGTGGATATCATTAAGGTGGCGCAACAAACATGATAAGAAAAACAAAATTTCACATATTTACAGGCAGATAGCTAAGATACACATGGCCTATGGTTCATGCACAAGCTCAGGCTTATGGCAACATCGAATGTTATTTAGTGTTAACAGCTGCGCATGGCTCCATAAACTTATGTATTCATTTATACCTGAAAATATCACGTTGGAAATAAATCCGAGAAAGAAGATGGGGAAGATTTCGGCGCTAATGCAGTTTCGCACCTCAACCATATAAACGCAAATAATCTAAGTAAATTATACATCATTCGAAAGTTTATTACCTGGATATTACAATGATACCATGATAGCAACCATTTAATGCAAACATAATGTACTATAAGTCTTAAAGAAACAATATCTCTGGTACTTGGCGCCATGTTTGAATGTTTCTTTGTACCTCTTCGAAAATGTGTAGAAACGCAAAGGTTAGATTAGGGCTAGCGTTAGGGTTAAGGTTTACACACATTTTCGGGGCTTTTAAAGAGAGAAGACACAATGGAGAGGAACTATACTTAAATTGTACACAAATCCATAAACTCTACGGTCTTGAGCCCTCCGTTCATTGTTGAAGCTTACGAACTTCACTGTGTCTAATTTTTTGGCTAATGCCTTATGTTTGGAGTGAATTCTTCCTATTACTGTATCACTGTAATCTACAGGTAAGAAGCTGTCGAGTGATATGTGATTTATGCATGTTACATCTATTTATATGGTTGAGGTGCGAAACTGCATCAGCGCGAAGATTTGTCGCTTACGTGTAAAATCTCCTACTTTCAAAAAAGCTAAAGACATTTAAAAAATGTGAGAGATACTATCTTACCTCGGGCTAACTCGAAAGGTGGTCATTCGGTGGTCATGCTGATGTCTTAGGTCAAGAAGATTCACTTACATGGCAAAGCATCCTCCGCTTGGCAGTGGCGTAGCCAGAGACTCTGTGATGCCCGGGCCCTGGGCACACTGATTAGGGCGTCCGGGGACATGTCTCCCGGAAAATTTTTGAATTCTTGGGTCTCTGAAAGGGAATTTCCTGCATTTTGAGGGCGCTATTCTCGTATTTTACGTTGCGGCGCCGAGCTGGATTTGAAGGCTTCACTTGGCGTTGAACTCGTACAGATCTTCCAAATTATTTTTGAAACCACGCGATTTCTCATTGATGAGAACAAAGTGCGCGCGAATCATTGACGTGGGAGGAAAAATTGAAGAAAGAAATCCCTTCATGGGCCAAGCTACAAGGTCTGATATCAAATTATTCAAAATTTATCGTGTATTTTTTAGCTGAATATGCCAAATACGTTTTGGGAAGCACCAATGTTTGTAGTTGAAGCCCGGGTCTGGCTCAGCCACTGGTTCCTGGAATTTATGAAGTAGTGAAATGTGAAGAAAAACGGAAGTTCGTCTTCTCTGGAGTGCACGAAAAGTCTGCAAGAAACTATCAGGGCAAACAGACAGAATGTATAATCTTATTGCAAACAATCTCGCGTGAATTTTGCATGAAAACGGTACTCTCTCACGCACAAAAACTCGAAACTTGCACGTTGGAGTAAGCCGTGAGGTAATACAAAAGCTTGGCGATATTTTTGTTGGTAAAACAGTCATTGGACGAAAAAATGACCAGTAGAAGTAAAAGGCCAATAAAAAACTAAATAATTTGATTTAGATTGTGAAAAGTCATTTGCTGTTTTAAACGTGGATCGGTCAACTGAAAAAGAGGAGGAAGAGTCTGTTGAATCAACCTGACACTGCCGAAGTCAACTGGAAAGTGTCAGATTAACATGAAAAATTTCTGTTCATGTATCTCTGAGGATGATTCTGAAATAGAATTGAAACACTGCACATCCTCTCAGGGATAAGCGTTAAGTTGTGGCGAGAATATCTCGTGCGAGTAGTATGAATATTTGAATGTAGAGGACCGAAATGGAGTTAAGCCATCTTCGGAAATCGAAGATAATACGAAAACACGGGAAGCACGACTGCAGAAATTGACGGACATGGACGATATTGAACATTTCTTGACAATGTTTGAAAGAGTGACTAATTCTTACAAATGGCCAAATAACGTTTGGGTGTTAAAGTTGGCGTCATTGTTAACCGGAAAAGCGCAAGCCGCCTATGCTAACATGGATTCGGTAAAATCCCAAGATTTCCTGAGGTAAAGTAAGCCATCCTAAACAGGTACAATATAAACGAAGAAACATATCGACAAAGGTTCAGAAATATTAAGAAAAAACCAGAAGAGAGCTACGTCGAGATCGAGGTACGATTACGTGATCTTTCGAAAAAGTGGTTAAAGCCAAATGAACGCAACAAAGAAGAACTGGTTGACGTTATCATCCGAGAACAGTTGGTGAATACAATGCCCCTTGAGTTGCAGCTACGAGTGAGAGAAAGAAAGCCAAAGACAGCGGGTGATGCTGGGGCAATAGCCGATGATATTATTTCGGCCAGAGAAGGCACATTTGGCATGACAAAGGGGAGCAGAAAATGTTTGAAATGTGGTTTGCCCAGACACTTTGCACGAGACTGCAGAATCACAACAAAAAAAGATGGAAACATACTCCCAGAGTCGAGAGAAGACTGGAAACGAAGTGAAAATACCAAAAAGCAGGAGACAAACTTGACATGTTATCGATGTGGAAAATTAGAACATATTGCAAGCAAATGCCCTATAGTCCTTCCGAAAACTAAAGAAAGAAACAGTGCTGGGAATTTCTTCTATGACAACACAAGGAAAGCGAAGGGAAGTGTTACCAATTATCAATCAAGAGACCGAGAATACGTGTGCCAAGGACTAGTGGAAGGAAAGCCTACTGAACTATTGGTAGATTCTGGGGCTTCTTGTACGCTGGTACACCAAGATTTAGTGGAAGATGAGAAAATAAACAGAAAGGACGAACTCCACATCAGATGTGCACATGGAGACTCGGTTGTTCACCCAACAGCCAACACAGAAATCAACATCAACGATCAAATATATAATGTACGCGCAAGAGTATCATCAACATTGCCTAGACCTGTTCTCCTGGGTCGAGACATTGGAAACCTATTGGAATTAGCGATACGGGAACAAGAAGCTTATACTTTCCTCACAAGAATACAAAAGAAGAAGAAGGAGAGAGAAGAAGAGACTGCCCTCACCAAAGAAGTCACATCCGGAGTTCAAACAAGAAAACTGTTAGAAAGTGACCAAGAGGAAAGGGAAGAAGACGACCAGACAATTTTACACCAGTTGGACGACAGCATTTTCGAAGGTGAACCTAAACCTAGAAAGACGAAGAGAGAAAGTCATCAAGCGAAGAAAGTATGGCAGACTGCTCATTCGCCAACAATTGTATCTCAGCAAGATGGAACTACTACGAACAACACAGACATCTCGACAGATGATAAAAGGGATGAAAGTATTGCTACTACCGATGAAGAAGATAAGCAAAAGGACCTGATGGAATAGACAGCCAAGAAAATTGTTCATCGACCATCCTAAACATCACTAAGCAAGAGTTTCATAACCTACAAGAAACCGACCGGACTCTATAGCCAATTCCAAGAGTCATTACAGAGAATATCCCACAGCGAAACACTGGGATCTTTTTTAAGAGAGAAGGAATATTATACTGACTTTGGAGTTCCAAAGATGCTGACCAAGAGAGACAAAAGACGATAGAACAGCTTATTCTACCGACGAAATGCCGCAAACTGGCGCTCGAGGTGGAGCACGATACACCCATGGGCGGGCATTTGGGCCGAAAGAAAACGTTAGATCGTTTGTTGGCAAGATTCTATTGGCCTGGGATTATTCACGATGTGAACCAACACTGTAAATCCTGTGGAACATGTCAAAAGTCTGCTGGACCAAGGAATACAAAACAAGCCCATCTGATACCTTTACCAATTATCGGGAAACCATTTCAAAGAATAGCGATGGATATCGTAGGGCCATTGATTCGAAGTAAGTCTGGCAACAAATACATCTTGGTTATCTGTGATTATTTATAGTACAAGATATCCTGAGGCAGTACCACTGAAGAATATCAAAGCAGAGACCATAGCAGAAGACTTAGGCAAGTTCTTTTCCCGAATGGGTGTGCCTCAGGAGATCCTCACTGACCAGGGGTCCAACTTTATCTCACAGCTCCTGTAGGAAGTATAACGAATGTTGAAAATTACGCCAATACGTACAAGTCCTTATCATCCCCAGACGGATGGCCTGGTGGAACGTTTTAATAGTACTCTGAAATCCATGCTGAAAAATATGGCAAAAGACGACCCGACGGAGTGGGACCGATGGCTTCCCTTCCTTCTGTTTGCTTACAGGGAAGTATCTAATGAGTCGATAGGGTTCTTCCCTTTCGAACTTTTATTCGGTAGGCATGTTTGTGACCCCTTGGACATCCTTAGAGAAAAGTGGGAAGCAGATCCAAAGAGTTCGGAAAGTGTTACATCATACGTAATCAAAATGAGGGAAAGGCTGTCAAGAACTATGGAGATAGCCCAAACCAATTTAGCAAGAGCACAGAAATGTCAGAAGAAATGGTAAGACCAGAAAGCCAGGGTGCAGGAATTCTACGAAGGAGATGAAGTCCTGATACTGGCAATTGAGGAACCAGGCGGAAAGCTCAATCTTGTTAGGAATATCAAAGTCCAGCATATAATTTTGAATAAACCCATAATAATCCAGACATGAGTTATTGAAAAATATTTTTAATTTAACTAACGTTTCGTTGCCATTCCTGCAAAGTAGGAGCAGTAAACTATGAAATCAAAACTGTAGGAAAGAGGAAGAAGACAAGAATTTAACACGTCAACATGCTTCGTAAATGGCATACACCACAAGCGATGAGTTTTTATAAAGAAGTTGAAGCAGAAGGCTACAGTTTCGACCAAAGAGAGACCATACCAGAGCTACCACGTCTGAAAAATACAGACCAGGAAGTAACTATCAAATATCCAAGTGAACCACCATTAAAAACACTCTCGTGTACTAACCCACAACGGCTTATAAAACCTTGCTACTCCTGCAACATCTTAAAATAATCGTCAAAAATTCTAGTTATTAAAGAAAGTGACGATATCAATTTTTCAACAAAAATAACCATGCAAATAAAAGTCCATGTTCTATCGTACAACAAAAGATGCAACGTTTCTCATATAATGAGCGTGACAAATCACGAAGCTAGTGTCTATTAGTGTTTTTTTTTTTTTGTTAACATATTAGGTGTTTTTAAAAATAATTAAATTCGACCGCTGTTGCATTCATAGTCACGGCTTTTGCTTACTTCGTCAAGGATTTGTTTATATGGCGTATCACATCCAACAACATTTTTCAAACACTAATTTTACAGATACTAGTCAATCTTAAGGTTTGCAGTTTTATAGATCTAGTCGTATTGTCCGCTCAGTACTTCCTTTGATAGGTTGTCCTGGCCAACCTTCTTGAGAGCATCAGCCAGCTCTTTCCTAGTTCCTCCCTTTTCGTCATATCGGATAAGCATGGTCAGCGCCTTTGATGTTTCATTCTCACCAGGTCGGGAAGAGCGGATATCTTCAATTTCATAAGCTTTGAATCGCTTTGTCCGGTGGGCTAATTTCCTCCATACGTGGGGAATTCTTTGAGATACTTCTGCAAATTCATCAACTTGTAATCGACAAGGCGGTTGTTGTCCTTTTTGCGGTTCTGATGAAATCAAAAGTAAAATATTTCAATAACTGCCAGTGCTTCACAGAACGTCATATCAAAACAATGTCAAAAATAGAGTGTTGCACTTTAAATTTCGCGATGTCCAGCAAACACTTAATAAGTGCAAAGGTACAAGAAATTGGTGTAAAATGGTAATTTACACAAGGTAAGTGTACATTTACACGTTGAATGGATGGGTAGTTAAGGTTGTGAACGAAGCAGGGGAAGTTACAAGGTAGCACTCTATCAAAAATTGAAGTTGTGGAAAGCAGTACTAATTTTAGCACTTTCAGTGTCTATCGTCGTTCCACCAATTAGAAAAGGTTATTATACTTTTTTTATTATTATTACACCTTTTTGGTGGGTTATATTTTGGAAAGGGAATTACACTTTTTCCTAGGTGATTGCATATTTTTGCACTGCAGTTCGGAATTAAGCTCTTCGCAATCAACTGATCACATTTCAACGACATTTTCCCATATATTATTGGAATAATAACGGTAACATTTCACATAGCGGTAAGAGATTACATTATTGTCTAACTGATGTTAATCTAATTTCTTTTCACTTTATTTGAAATGTCGAAAAAAAATACTCCTCAAACTGAACTGTTTCCGATTCAAACCGATCAAGAGGTTTGAACTGCCTTTTTAATGACAGTAACGTGCCCACTGATACTTCTTGGACACCAAAACCACTCCGCAGTGGCGTGTCCACTAGGGGGGCACAGGGGGCATGTGCCCCCCTAAATTAATGCTTTGCTTACTAATGTGCCCCCCTATCTGAGGTGTTAGTATGGCAAAGTCGAGAAAAACTTTTCGACCAATTTTCCATTCACAATTGAAACGTTGGATTAATTGAAGCTTATCATCCTCAGAAATGTTTTCAAACATGACCCCACATTGCATGGCAATTAAATTTAGAATTAATTTAATAGACCATCCGGTGACTTGATTCGATGCTTTCTAAAATATCGTTGGCAATCTGTACGGCAGGCTGCGACAGACTTGAAGAGTGAAACTTTAAAAATCTAACAGATTTAGAATGCTCTACTCAAGAATGGCAGACGGTAGGCTGAAGAATCTCGGGAATTCTAAGCATTGAGTCTGAACGTGCAAAGTCCTTCGGTATGGACTAGTTTGTGAAAATTTTCACAAGATAGCTCAACAATAGAACGATTGAGTCAAGATAATTGTATCATTCACTTAAAAACTTATGCCCCCTCCTTGTCGTGAACCTTTGTCCCCCATTAGCCCCCCCCAAAAGTGAAACCCTGGACACGTCACTGCCACTCCGACATTTTCTTTTCAGTGTTTTAAACGTCTTCACGATGTTACCAAACAATCGAAACGATTAAAAATAGACATTTGCATTCTGATAGAGAACGACTGTATCGACAATGTTTATTCGTGTTCACATAAGTCACTCATTACTCCTCTTTTTCATCTCACACCTTCTAGTTTTTTAATTTGTTTAGGGCCAGAAATGAAGGGGCACTCTGCCGGCAAAGTATGTGCACTAATTACACCTTTTGCTGTTCATAACCAGAGAATATACTATAATTAATACCAACTTCAAACTCGACAACGCCAAAATACATTCACTTTGTTGAATCGACATTCATTTGCGTTTTTGTCATTTATTACAGATACGCAATCATTTACATGGAAGGGCATTTAATAGTGCCAACAAACGACTATTAATACCATTCTACTATACATTAGGAAGCATAAAATTTTAATTACGCAACATATTTTCCAGTCGATTGCAAGGTCGATTTAAGGTTATGTGGAATCTTGTGATGTAGTAAAGATCAGAGAATAAGACTATCAAAATTTGTTAATGCAGTCAAACCTCTCTAAGATTGACACCTTCGGGACCGGCCTCAACTGTCTGTCTTAGAGAGGTGTCCGTCTTATAAAGACTCGAGGTAATATGACACCAGTCCCGTACGTAATTGTCAACCTGACCATATGGTCAATAAATACGCGTTTGTTGGTGACAATTTAATAAAATAAGAGAAAACGGGAACAAATTTATGACTGACTACAGTAATGTTGCAAACTGGAACATACAAACGTGAAATTAGTTTTTGCAGTTAACTAAAAGCAATTATTCAACATGATGAAATGCAGCGACTATTTACGTGCGAATAGATCACTCATTTGGTCTTTAAAATTAAAATAATCTGTGATTATTGATTGCGTTTGATTGGCAATTTTGTAATCTTCAAGTCGCTGTGCGACTGAGCACAACGCAATTACAAGATCTTCATCTTGGAGTTGGGCCGCAAATTTTGTCAAGTTGTCCACACGACCCAGAGCTTCTGAAGTTGTTTTAATAGAAGAAGTCCGAGGCTCGATGTCCACATCTGCATCATCCTCGTCGCTTTCTACTACCAAAATCTCGCTGACATGAATTTCGGCTTCTTTCTGATAGAGATAGAGTGCTTCATTTCTTAAATGTTCTCGCCAGTCAGAATGGGTGGTATCAACAGGGGGCTCACATGATGAGACCTCCTCATCAGCTGCAACATATTGTTCAGCTACTGTTTCGTCCAAACTGATGCGCCGTACAAGCTCTTCAAATTCTTGGTCTTCTTCTTCCTCACTCCTTCTTGAATTACACACAGCCTCGCTAAATCCACATTTCTCGAAGCACTTACGAACAATTTCCTCTGGCACCTCATCCCAAGCCTGTTTGATCCAAGGTATGGCTTGAAGCGCATCAACTTCCTTGGTGATATCTGGTGCTGATAATCCGCGGTTGATACGGGAAACCACGAATTTCAGGAGGAGTTTTCGATAGCGAACTTTGAAAGCTCTGATCACTCCAGCGTCTAGAGGTTGGAGTCTTGATGTTGTGTTGGGAGGGAGGAAGACAACTTTGATGTTTGAGAGCATGTGCTGCAATAACCCAGGGTGACAGCCTGCGTTGTCAAGGAACAAAATAATTTGCCTATCACACCTCCGCATTTTTTTGTCAAGCGATTCCAGCAGCTTAATCATTATTTCAGAATTTATCCATGATTTAGGATTGGCGAAATATTTTACGATGGTTGGCCTCTTTTTGTCTCTTAGATTCTTAAAACATCTTGGGTTTTGGCTTTTCCAAATGACAATTGGGTCTTCCTTCTCGCCCTTGGCATTTACAAAGAATGCGACAGTCATTCTAAGTTTTGATTTTTTGCCACCCTTGCATTTCCCTCCTTCCTCTGCCAATCTTTTCTCGGGAAGTGCGCGAAAGAAACACCCTGTTTCATCTTCGTTCCAGATGTCTTCAGGTTTGTATCCTTTAAACAATTCTCTCACCCTTTCCATCCACGATTCTACTGTCTCTGACCGCACTTGTCCTGATTCACCTACGACAGCTCGCTGTTTGATACGGTAGCAGTCCTTCCAGCGGCCAAGCCACCCATTTGAAGCTTTGAAATCCGCAAAATCTGGAATGTTCAATTTCGTTGCTATTTCTTTTGCTTCTTGCTGAGTCATCGGACCATTTACAAGGACCATTGCATCTAGCCAAACAGTACCATTTGTAAACTGCATCAATTATTTCCTGGTATTTAGCTTCTCGTGAGCGCTTAATGCCCGCAGAAGCGAAGGCTTCATATTGCGCTCTGATGTTTTGCTTCTCTTTCAAAGCACGTGCAACCTGAGTTTTTCCAACTTCGAATACGTCGGCCATTTTTCTGCAGCCTAATTTGGGATGGTCTTGAGCATAGTCCAAGACACGCATTTTCTCTTCAAAAGTCAGAGTTTTCTTTTTAGAGTGACTACGTCCTTGTTTAGACATGAACGCCCGGCTGCAGAAATATTAAGAAATGAAACTTGTTGAAATGAAACTTGATAGAGAACTGCATTGCATCACGGCAAAAACTGACAGATTTCACACCTTTTGAAAAAGTAAAGAATAAAACACAGACCGAAAATTGTCATCTTGTGACTTGATATTCAAGTTGGAACAAGAAACAGACAAGTTGTCTGTTTCTTGTTCCAACTTGAATACATGTCAGCGCATATGCTAGGATGAATGAATTGTTTAGCTTTACTTAAAGCCAAATATCATGTCAGGCGCGGATCGCTATTCCTTCGATTCGTTTGTGCGGGAGCACCATGTCTACAAGGACATATGGACACCTACCATTGGCGAAAGTTTACACTGCATGCGGGAACTGCTAAATAAAAAGGACAAGTACGCAGTTGCAATCATGAAAGACAACAAAGTTGTCGGCCATGTGCCGCTATCATATTCCCGACACCTTAGTCGATTTCTGCAAATACGTTCCAGCTCCTTATCTAGCAAGGTTACCGGCGAAAGGGTGAATCGAGGTGGAGGATACGGCCTGGAAGTGCCCTACCAATATGTGATTGAAGGGAGCACGCTGGCTGTAAATTGGCTGAGAAAACGCATCGAAAGCGAAAGGGCAATATTGGACGGTGCTGTTTTCCGAAACCAGGAAAAGAGAAAGAAAGATGCTTCAGAAAATGCGCCTCAGCCCAAAAAGCAAATGCATAATTGAACGACTGAACTAATAGAAAATACTGTGCAGCAAGAACAGTATGTACATAAACAGTTTACTGAAAGTAAAAGGGCTGACTTGATTGATAAATGCAATTGCAGTAATGGAGGTCAAATTATAGTTATAATTAAGTACTCACATTGTCATTAAAAAGCGTTTAGTTTCAATAAAAAAGGACTTTTTAACTGTCTGTTCGGTATTTCAAAGTGTCCGTTGCCCGTCTTAGAGAAGTGTCCGTTTTATAGAGACTTCAAATACAGTAAATGACTGAAAAAACGGCAGGAACCAAGATTTGGTGTCCGTTTTATAGAGGTGTCTGTTTTATCTGGGTGTCCGTCTTGAGGGGTTCGACTGTAAACTGAATTCGGTTGGACAGTTTAAACTTCCTTTTTTTCGTGGATATGTTGAGGACTGTTTTGCCATTTCTCACTCTGCTGACCACGTTCTGCTCTGTTGAGTCCTTGTCAGGACTATATGTTTACTCATCGAAATATATTTTCTAGTGTATCAGAGAGTAATTCCATTCTTCCTTTCTTGGACGTACCTCTTAATTGATCGCCTAAACGGCTTTTCAACCTGTTTGTCGGAAGCCTACGTTCCCCTGTTCATTTACGAATTTTGATAGTTTGATTCCCTAATCTTTAACACGCGGTCTCGTCTTCACCCTACTAAACAGTTATTTTAAAATTTGCTCTTCATACCACATTTTCCCTGAAAAGTAGATTTCAAGCTGTTTACGAACTTTAGTTCACTTTACTAACACACATCAACTTTCACGTCTTGGACAAATATCTTGCCATCTAAGCTTACGTACACGTCAGTACTGTACTGCATGAAAGTTTTAATGGCGAACGCGTGAAAATAAATGTGTGTCAGCAAAGGAGTTAGTTGGTCAGCCAAGTTGGGATTCGAGTTAGGATTCGAGTTAGGATTCCTAACAACAAAGTAACGCATTTGTTATCTAAAAATGTATGCGATTATTTATCTGATTGCTTTGTACCCGCGTCTGCAGTTAACCCTATAACCCTAACCCTAATCCTAACCCTAATCTGAACTCGAATCCGATTTTGAATCTTAATTCAAATCTCAACTCAAATCCCAACCCGAATCCTTATTTCAATCCTAACTCGGGTTCTTGCCGTCCTCGTTAGCAAAGAACGGTAAACTAAAGCTCATTAACAGTTTGAAATAGACACGTTAGCATTCCATATAACCTTAAATCGACTGCAACAGACTTGACAAATGTCGTGCGTGATCGAAATTTTACTGTCCCTAAAGTATAGCAGAATGGTGTTAATGGTTGGATATTGACACTACTGAATGTTGATTCATGCAAATGGTTGCTTATCGACACTAAATGTTGCTTTTTGTGCAAATATTTTTAAAGCAACCTAACAAAAGCGTAAATGAATGTCAATTGAATAACATAAATTGATTTTTGCATTAATGATTTTGAAGTTGGCGTTAATGATAGTATATTTTCTGGTAATGAACAGCAAAAGATGTACTGGTTTTGAAAGTTTAGTGTACCAGAACCGGCTGGTCCCACCACATGTAAATTTAAATATGTCAATCTCAGAAGGAAACAAAACCTTATAATCACGTTCCACACCGCCGACACCCCAGAGCATTCAGAATCAACTCAGTGAGTTGTCACCTTAGTTTAGCCACATGAACCAAAATGCTCTAGTGCACGCCAATAATGACTATGTCTTAATAGCTTTACCATACTAGATCGGCCATATAAAACACACTAAGAGTTGGCATAATGCAGTTGGTCACTTTTAATTAATCCCAGGGCTGTATTACGTATCTGACGACCAACGCCACACGTTCAGATCTATTGTAAGAAAGTTGATCTCAATTATAACGTTTCGTTGAAGACATTTGAGCCTATTACTGCTCGGCAAAAATAAGCTCTAAATAGCAGTATATTCAAAGTTTGCAAAGATATTCGTCGTCTACATGACTGTCCTTGTCCTTTAATTCCATATAGTTCCAATTTTCTTAATAAAATCTTATGGTTGACCGTATCAAATGCTTTTTTAAGGTCAATTTGCACTGCAAGGTTTAACAGTTTTCTGTCCATGTTTATGTACCATTCATTTGTACAGTCAATTAATGCAGCAGTTGTTGAATGTGATTTTCTAAAGCCAAATTGACAATCACTCAAAATTTCAAATTTTGTTAAATAATCATACAGTTGATCATAAAGTATGCGTTCCATAACTTTGCTGATAACAGGAAGTACTGAAATTGGTCTGTAGTTTCCTGGTACATTTCGGTGTCCATTTTTATAGAGAGGTATTACCCTAGCCATTTTCCACTCATTTGGGAAATTTGATAAGGTAATACACTGATTGAAAATATAGGTCAATGTTTCAGATATGACTGGTGCAGCTAGTTTTATAATTCTGCAAGAAATCTTATCGCATCCAGTTGCTTTGTTTGCAGAAAGTCCACAAAGGAGATGGTAAACATTACTGACAGTAGTTGGCTGAAATGTAGTAAACTCTGATTTAGCACTATTGATATAACTTTCAAAGTTAGTATTTGAGTTGTCTATTTTACTTGCAAGTTCAGGGCCAATGTTTGAAAAATATGCATTTAAGCTCTCAGCTATATTTTCTGAGGTTGTTAAAGAGTTTTCATCTATAATCAACTCATTTATAACTGTTTGTTTGTTTTGTTTTCCTAGTAAGTTGTTTATAGTTTTCCAAGCCTGTTTTGGGTTTTGTTTTTGACCAACAATCTTTGAAGAATAATATTCTTTTTTTGCCTTTCTTAGTTCAATATTAACTTTATTCCTACTCTGCTTGTAACATAGCCAGTCCGTTTCAAGGTTTGTTTGGATAGCCTTTCGCTTTAATTTGTCTCTTGTAATCATAAGTTGTTTTATATTTTTTGTAATCCAAGGAATTTTTCTTCCTCGAACTTTTTTTTGTTGAATAGGTGCATGTTTATTAAGAATTTCTAGGAATAAACTCTTCCACAATTCCCACAAACTTGCAGACTTGCAGGCTGACTTGTCCAGGTGAAAAGCAAAGTCGTGATCGAGGCCATCAATTGCTCTTCGGTTCACATTGTATTACACAAAAAGTTAAAATACAGCCACAGCAAAACTACAGACGTTTACTGATACTTTAATAAGGAATACCAAGAGCCAAAACCTTGAACACAACCGAAAACAATCGGCTATACAGTCATTTAGACACAATATTGCGATTACGGTTAACTTGTCCACCTTAGTTTTGTTCACTAAGCTATTCTAACCATCTTACACTGGCTTGGCTTTATGACTGTTCGACTTCTAGAATATCTCCCGGTATTATCGTAGGCAAAGGGAAGCAGGTGTCCCCCACTTTTCGTCCTGACTAGGTCTGTCGGTACAACCAGAACATTTGTCGGTACATTAAGCCTGTCTGTGGCGGATTCCATTTGCGTTTGAATTATCAAATTAAAAAATTGTTAAATAAGTTCCGGCGAAAGTTAAGTACAGGAAAGACGTTCAATACAAAATGTTCGTTAGGAATTCGGATTCGTTTTGTTTTGTTTTTTTAACCGACAAAAATGATAGATCCAGTCAACCCTCAGGACAAAGTGGTCGCGGGAGCAGGGGTGGCCGAAAAAGAAGATACGTTGGTATATATCATAGCTCACGTGATGTGCGTACTTTTGCGAATCATTTTCGAAATTTAATACCATTATACCAACCACAGCTAGCAAAGTAGAAATCATTTATTCCTTTATCGAACTTCAAGTTTCTCATGCTGTCGGTTTGGTTAAGTTTTATTTTTTTCTTAATAATTGTCAGTACATTACTAACATCTTGTCGGTACACTTGTCTAAAATCTCCTTTATCACCCAGTTTCAAATTCCTGGCTACGTGACTGGTCGGAGTTCATCATACACTGTAAATAGGATGTGTTAAAAAGCATAACCAGATATGTTAAACACAAAAGGTGTGTCGTAGTAACACAATGTTTACTATGAAATTTTAAAACACATTTCGATGTGTTAAGTAACACAACAACGTATGCTAGAAAACACATCATCTGTGTTACGTAGTAAAACGATTTACTCTAAGAAACACACTTTGAGGTTACACACCTTTTGCTGTTTCAGATTCAGCACACCTTTTCAATTTGTGGTGGGTTAAATTGACAAACGTTAGAAAGAAAACACACCTTTTGATGTAGCACACCATTCAAATAAGACAGATTTTCAAATAACATGGTCTTTTAACAACGCACCCGTGGCAGAGGAGGACAGAACATTTTCGAAAGCTGTTCAGCTGATATACTTGTTGTATTGTATTTGCGATATGGTTTTATACTTGTCCTTATGATTCCTAGCCACGTGTTTGTATAAGGGGATGTAAACGGGATGTTTGTAAGGATGGATATCTTACCATTTGTTAAGCCGTTGAACGTTATTCTCACCGAACTTTTTGTTTCAATAAAGAAGAATTGAAATTTTAAACGTAAATATGACTATAAGCAGTTTAAATATAAAATAATTTCTAGTTTAGATTGTTGTTAATTTGCGGCCAAATTCTGTGTGGATTTTTTTATTGCATGTCCTCTTCCAGTTATAGTCAGGAGGATTTCTTTTTGAGAATTTTGAAAAATTATCATTGTCACTTAGATTCTCGAGAGATATATTGGAAGGGTGGGCGAGGGGTTGTTGCGTGCACGTATTCCTAATATTGTGTTTGTTCAACGAAATTCAGACCTTACCTGATGATCGATTCTGTACGTCAGACAATCATGAGCTAAATTTTATACACATTTGAACGGGGATGGTACAAGAGAATGCTCACGCAGTAGGCAAATCAACCATTTTTCTGTCAATCTTTTCCTCAAGCTTTAGCTTAAAGGAAATGCTTGACAATTAACTGACTCTGGTGCTCATGCTTCATATTGTTCTTGTGTGTTTATGTTTGTCTCCTCTTAAAACGCTGGCATTATTCCTACACTTATTTCTCTTTTTACGGATATATATGCTGTTATGTTGCAGTTGTCACTACGGTGGAATTGACATTGAAATAGTGGAATGGCCGCCAACAAAAAGACTTTTCTGATATTGATATAGTTTTAATTTTGTAGAAAAAATTTTCAGGTTAGATTCCTGAAGTAGATTCCTAAATAGATATATTATCATGTATTCCCTTTGTGAAATCGAAAGAAACTTAAGGACGGGGAAGAAATATTACTCAACAAGTAAAGCGGAGTCGAAGATATCGGAGACAAATAATACTAAAGCTCTCACCAAAGTGCGCCAATATAACCAAGTCTTTATAATTAGGTCGCATCAACGTAGAGCAATGGATAGAAATCCAGGAGTTACGAGCATGGGACGTGGAATTGATATCAGATAAAATTTGACAAAGTTTGAGTGACGGCTAGATTGCAAACACCTTAACTTTGGCTTCCAAAACTGCATAAAGTTGCTGTAAATATAAAAAATATCGGTACCTCATATATCTATACATTCACATCTGCGGCATAAAATGAAGACAAAAAGAATACTTTTGCGACTAAACATATGCTCTTCTTATCGGCACCCTGTTTTTTGTCTGGGTTTTTCTTGATTTCGAGTCTGACAAGCTTCGCTTCCACTAATAAGCCCATCTTTGTGAAACAGTTCTATGTACTTAGGCAAAAACAAAAGTACGCAGAAAATCTAACTGATGTGCGGGAAATAAAAGTGCTCAACTTTTTTGAGAAAATCCTTATGAAAATACTTACTAAAAATATAAACGTATGATACATTGCATATTATATAATGCCCAAGGAAACATGGACGTGAACGTCATGTTGCCTAACTGTTTTTAAATTCATGTACAACAGAAGGATAGGGAAGCGATTTCATACATCCTGCATTATCTCCGACAATGCGTTGCTCGACGGTCGTCAAAAGATACCGTAAAAGACGGGATTACACCCAAAAGTAAGGGAATTGGAGAATAGAAGAGGTGCAACTCACAGCATTTCTGACGAAGGGTCAAGGAACCTCAGTAGCGAAGGAAAGAAGGCAGGAAGAACAACGTAATCACTAGAGAGACAAGAAGTTACATGGTAAATTCTTTAGAGGCACAGAAGGTACAAGAAGTATTGAGTCATGGCGGTGGATAAAGGAAGGATTTCTGAAGAAGAAAACTGAGAGTTTGATATTTGCTGTGCAAGATCAGGCCCTCAGAACCAATTGTATAAAGAACATAGATAGTCAAGAGATATGTGAAAAGTGTAGACTTTGCTGAGAAAGGGATGAATCGATAGCCCACCTGATACATAAATTTAAAAAACTTGCTCGAAAGGAATTCCAAGAACCTCACGATATTGAAGCAAGAATTAAGCACCTAGGTTTGTTTGAGAAGGCCAGGCTGATAGGGGATGTCAACCACAAGCCGAATAGTGCTATGAAAAATGAGAGGGTGAAGATTCTGTAAATGAGAAAGAAGATAGGTAGGACAGGGATTAAAGAGCCTGAAAGAAGTAGGGGGGGGGGCTCAGTTGGGCCAAATTTTAGTTGTTTTTGACTTTGTGAGAAGATATCTTCCAAACAAACGCTGGTTAAAAGGTACAAACTGTTTGAAAAGTGCAAATGGCCTTCTGCTAACCAAGTTAAAAAATATCAAAGTCTTATGAACAGTGCTATATGCTGCAGAGGCATTAATACTCAGGGCTCTGACTGGCTTTTTTAGTGGGGCAAAATGGGATAGTCAATCTACATATTAGAAAAAGAGAGGATTTTCAATAAATTACTCAAGTTTTTAAGTTGTGGACTTCATAACTTAGTGTGGAATGGAAATTATATAAATAAAAACAGTTTCTTTTATGAAATTATACCCTCATACTTAAAAATTCTCCGTTAGGAGGTACAAAGTTTGAAAAGTTAACAATGAGAGAAAATAGGAATTTCGATGGAGTGAAACACTTTTTGTAACGTACATAATATAAAAGCTTCACAGATTGATGCAGAACAAACATATATGTTCCAATTGTTCAAAATGTTTAAGCAGTACATTTGGGGCAGTAGAAGTCATCAGAAAGATCTGTGTTTTTCGGAATACATTTGGGGCAGCAGTATTCGTCACGTATGCCGCGAATTGCCCACTGTTCATTTTTCCTCCCGCTGTACTCACGCCACAACCTGTCGCAAACAGCACATTTTGGTCTCATCCTCAGACTCCTCCTCCTCACTGGCTATTGTGTCTTCTACATCCTGATCAAAATTTAATTTTGTTTTCGTTTTCTTCTGCGGAATTGAATTTAGTTTTGCAAAAGTTGCATAAAAGATAGAAAATAAATGTAGAATTTATTTGATGTTTTGCTGATTATATGTACATAACAGTCCAGAATGCTTAAAAGCCTTTATATTTTTAAAAAAATTCATGTAGAGTATGAAATGTTGCTTAAAGTCCATGGTAATCAAAGTTCTATTCACTGTCCCATTATGCCCCGCTGGGCAGAAACCTCAAATCTAGGGTGGCCCATTATGCCCCACCTGAGGTGGATTGAATCAAAAATTTAAAATGTAAGAGGAAAGAAGTGAGTATCACAAATGCTGATTTAGATCAAATAATTATGACATCAATTCCATTAGGAAAAGATAAGCTTTACCACAAAAAAAATTTTTCGTGCAAAATTTCCTTTCTTAAAAAGTTTTGACAAAGGAAACAAGAAATCTTACCTGTCAGTCTACTGTTGTGCAACCTTACTCAACACTTCCTGGAGAAAGAATGATGGAGAATTCCTATGGTATATTTTACTTGATAGGATGATGCAATCTATAATGGCGGCATAAGTTATGATATGAAACAGGTTCGGAGAAAATAGAATAAAATCAGGCTGGTCCATTTTGCCCCACTCCACCCTATACCAGGAAACAAAAGTCAGAATTGCAACCTATATGTCAATGTCGGAGAGTAGATGGATTGAAGTAGTATGGACGAGAGAATGCGATAGTGAGTATTATTCAGTGAAACGTGAAGCCGAACAGACGTTAGCAGAATATGGAATGGAAGTAACCTTTAACGAAAAAGGAGTTACGATCAACGGAGAGAGTATGACAGCCCCCTGGAGGAGCCTGTTGGATGAAACTGAAGGAAGGATTGATGAAAGGAATGAATAATAACAAAAAAGCCGAGTATATTAAGGAGGAAATGCAAAGCAATGTCTATCAGAACCAGGATGTGGATGTAGTGAACGGCTTAACTGCAATCTAGACCCTAAAAGGACAGCAGTGATGATAAACATGCAAGAACAGATGATCGCGACAAGGAGATGAAAGAGGATGAGAGGACTAAAAGTGGAATCGGTATTGTGTAGATTGTGTCGACAGTATAATGAGACTGTACAAAATCTCTTGGCAGGATATACAGTAATAGCAGAAACAGAATATGTGAGGAGACACAGCAATGCATTGATGGTGCTAGCTGTACAATGGGGAAGCAACATGGGATTATAGAGGAAGGAACACAGTGGAACCAACAGCAATCGGTAAAAGGGGAAATAATGGAGAATGATAAGTTGAAGTTGATGTGGGATTTTGAATAAAAACTGAGGAAACATAATAACGCTAGGAGGCCGGACATTACACAATGGGACAGGGTAGGGAAACGGATTTGGCTGGAGGACATGGCTTGTTCTCACGAACAAAATATTCAAGAAAAACATTGGAAAAAGTTAAACAAGGACCAAAACCGTTTGAAACGAGAGGAAAGCGACCGGGATTCCATGTAGAGATAATACCAATGGTAATAGGATGTCTTGGAGGTGGTGTTAATAAATTACAGCAACAAATTGATAAATATAAAACAAAACATAATCCGAAGATTAGCATCTTGGGAAATCCAAGATATGGATTGAAACAAGACGAGAAATGAGTTTGTGATATTTCGATTTTATTGCAAAATCATTGTCAGACTGATACGACATGAAAAGGAAGCTAAATGGGAGGTGAGTAACATGCAGAAAATAGTATTAATGGAAAGTAAGACACTTACGCAATGTGGTGAGCAATGTGGCCCAAGAGGATTGATATTTTAGAACATGAAGTGTTAAAACATGCAACCCTAACAAATTTTGAGAGGAAATCCACTATGTACATCTGGTAGGCGCTATTGGCCATTAAAGATCTGCTATCAAACCAAGATCATAATAATAATCACAATAATTAGATGGTGTGCGACTTGTTATAATAATAACAATAGTAACAGGGCTTTGGAGTAGGACAAGCAAAGCTTCAGCCTATTACGTTAAAGTGGACGCTCCCGCCCACCACAATCTGGGGTGGCACCTTTGGCAAGTGCCAGCAACTCATCAGCCAGGGGTAGATAAGACTATTTAGTCTTGGATGGAAACTTATCCAGGAGAAGATAACTCTGAGATAAAACCAGAAGAACTTAGGCAGGACAATAATGTCAGAGCCAGCGAGTTCCATAATATGAGCAGGCTTTGATGAAATGACCTAGGGAGTAGCGCTCGTGCCTGGTTAGCCGGGTAGACAGGTAGTCGAAAGCCTCAGCTTGCCTGAATTGGCTGGCTGCTGCAAGTACACTACTTTCAGGTGTTGGCAAACCTGTCCTGTTGGCCCAAGGTCTAGAAGACAGTCCGTACAGCTGACTGATGTCCCTAAACTTAGTTTATGGAGGGTAAGCCAGCTTTAACTGCCTGAACTGATGAACACCAATCTAACAATAAAACAATATTCAGACAACTCTTACTGTGGCACACCTAAACTGACCTTAACTTGTTGGAAGTCCAACAGAGTACTGTTAAAGTGAAACTGGACATACGCATTGGGATGTGCTTTCAGGGACTTTCTAGGGTTGTACGTCCCTTACCCTATTCTGACTCGATTAAATGGGCGAGAAAGGGCTGGCTCTCTGGGCCATCTATAATAGACACTTTTAATGGAAAAAATTTCCTTTCCCTACGAGTTCCCTGAAATGTGCAATGCTTGTTGCGACCTTACCTAGCGGAATACCAGAAGCCCATGTCAGGTTAAGACCCCATCCGCTGTCTTTAATATGATAATTTTTGAAGGAGGAAAATCTTCAGTGTCTAGATATCTTTAAGACCCAACCGGGACCTGTTGCGAAAAATGCAACATTGGGCCATCCGGCTGGGAATCGAATCCAAGAACTAACAAATCTAGTGCAATGCTATGCCAGCTGAGCTGCGGAGTACGTTGCCAAGAGCATGGTCACGAGTTCGGCATATATAATGGTGGTAATGCCGATTAAGTGAAGGGTATATTCAATAGAACATTGTGGCATTTACTCTTGACTGCTAACTGTTAAGTTGATAATTTTTGAAGGAGGAAAATCTCGAGTGTGCAGAAATTTTTAAGAACCAAAAATATGGGGTGGTATAAGTTGTAATAATAATAATAATAATAATGGTAATAATAACCGTAGTGATAAAAACAACAGCAATAGTACCATTAACAATTATGATAATTATAATAATTATAATTAAAAATAACCGTAATAATGAAAGGCAAAACGTAAATATAAGAATAGTACTCACAAAGAGATACTTCGTAATCTTGGGATATGGATGATATCGACTCAAAATAAACACCCTCAACGCGTCCTTTTGGAGTGTTTTTAAACATGACCAAAATGAAATCACAGTAAAGGATATCGCTGTTAGTGCTGGGCTTCTGTGTTAAGACTACGTAAGTATTCTTGAAAAGGACTAAATATAGAAATCCTCCACTGGAAAATTTTTGACTTTCTGGTGTCAAGGAACCCATTTCCAGTTATTTGTTAGAGAATTTTTCTAGACATCAGATCTGAAGGAATAGTAAACTGTGAGTTATATTCCTCGGGTGAACACAAGTAACGCAGGTAATTTTTTTTTCTACTTTACATCATATTTAATTACATTTTTATATTACCCGTTGCACCTAGTTCCTCTGTTAAACAACAGTGGTACCGCAGGGAGGTCTGTAGCAACTCGGCTGCCTACTTCTTGGCCAGGTTAATTGTCTAATTTGTAACAGAATTACGATTTCGTCTTGGCAACAAAGTGGGCTTCCGACATTCCTTTTTGCATTCCCATACAGAGGGAGCTTTGACCGAAATAACCGAGTGCATAGTTTTCAAAGACTTACTAGGAAAGATTTACAATTATCTTTAAGGCGTTTGGTTCGTTCCCTTGTTTGCATTCTTTCCTGTCTTTATGTTTAACAAGCAGAAATCAATCAATGCTTGAAAGAAAAAATCTCGATGAAAAACGATTTTAATGTTTCACAACAATTTGTTTCCGAAAATTCCTCGAAAACATATTCACTTTTCGCTTACGAGGCTAACCTGTTTGTACAGATCCCGACATTTCAGGTGTGCCATCAACAGCGTCTCTAACGTCAGCCTGAAAGTGGACAAATGAAATATAACAAGAATAGTACAATGGAACAATATGAAAAGACTTTGAAAATAACAGTAGTCGAGTTAGCCAAACTCTAACGGAACTCGTGAATTTAACTAGAGAAGAATGTGTGTTACTGAAGTATGAGAAAACACAAGTCGAGGAAACCAATCCTCTGATGAGTGTCCTATCTAGGCGAAAGACTTACTGTATATCTAGTGTAAGAAGATTGAGGAAAAAACATAGGTTAAGGTATAACTAATCTCTGACGAGTGTCCTATCGAGGTGAAAGACTGTAGTGAAAGACTGTAGTTTTACTGTAGTGTGAGAAGACAGGGAACAACACATGCTGAGGGAACCAACCTCTAAATAGTATTCTATCTTGATGAAAGACTGACTGTTACCGTAGTGTGAGAAGACTGAGGGAACAACACAAGTTGAGGTAACCAACCTCTGAGGAGTATCTTATCTATATGAAAGACTGAGCATTACTGTAGTGTGAGAAGACCGAGCGATAAAACATAAGTTGAGGTAACCAACCTCTAAGGAATGTCCTATCTAGGAGGAAGATTGAGCGTTACTGTAGTGAAAAAAGACTGAAGAAACAATATGCACAAGTTGAGGGAACCAACGTTTGAGGAGTTGAGGAAACAACCAAATTGAAGCAGCAAACTTCTCAGGAATGTTTTACTCAGATGAATGACGGAATGTTAGAGTAGTGTGCGAATACTCCAAAAAAAGGCATTTTTTCCTTTCTTTATCCTTAGACGTACCTGCCGTGTTGTCTGTTCAGGAGTTACTGGACATTTACCCAAACAATCTTTGCCAAAATGTGTGTTGCTCGTAAATTCATTCCATAAAAAGCGCATGTCTCTTTCAACAGTCCTTTAGATCCTTGTTTTTAAGGGGTAAAATCGGTCTGTGAGATTGGTCGGACGATCCGAAATTTTCGCATGCTAAGCCTCTGAATGTGATAAAAGTGTAGTGCAAATTTCGTAATTGTCCTGGGATTGTTTCAATAGCAGTGAGCCACCTAAATATAGGTGTTTTTCATAAATTGACTCCTAATGTAAACAAACGGTGCGCGAACGCTAATTCGTGTGACTGTGCTCCTTCATGAGCTCAAACTAAAAAAATCTTTAATTACGACTATTTGCTGAGTAAAAACTGTTATAATAAGTCCCTACTAGTCATTCTTAACGTAAAACACAATCACTCAATGTCACTATTACGTTAGGCGATATTAGCAGGATAGCGACGTCAGAGTCAGATGCAAGTTATTGAAGATTCAAATTTTAAGATTCTCGTATTTGCCCCTTGATAAATAATTTGATATAATTAGTCACGGTTCAAAATAAGAATATTTGTCCAAATACTCCACACCGAGAACAATTTTTCGCTCGCATCTTTCCTGCTAATTAGCAACAGTCTCCTTGCAAACTCCTTCATTGTTTACATCAGAAGTCAAATCAGTTACTGCAAAATACCAATATTTATTAGATTGCGTTTCAAGTATCACTTCTAGGTCCTGTTTAGCTACTCGAAAAGTTCAAAATCAAGGACTTATTCGCGTTAAGAGTTAAGTACAGTGATAAACACGGATAGTAAATTTGAGTCCCCGTTTGTGCCTCGTTTGTTTACATTAGGAATCAAATTCAGCAAAGCACGTGAGTCTTTCCATGTCAACTAGGTCAGTCGTCCCGCTCCAACTTTACCAACTTAGTCGATTTTTGGTATATTTCAAGAGTATAACATGATTAAAATTTATATGATTTTTGAGTATCTTTAAAATACGAACGAAAAACCGTCAGCTGAGCTAATAAAGAGCGGAGGTCGCCATTATAAGCGAATCTAAAGTTTTCGCCAAGTTCGTACATCATTTTCAAGTACTAAAAATATTTCAGCTAAAGTTCCTTAACTGTCAGAACTGTTATATTGTTCTATAAGAGTAAGTTATACAAACTTTCTAATAAGGAAAATAAGCTGTAACTACTTAATAAGGCAAAAATTAGCTATATCCGAGATTGTGTTATATCAATATTGTGGTAGAATAGAAAAAATTCAACTTTGGAGTATTTTTGAGTTACAATAACTTGGCAGGCATTACCCGAAGAACATTTATATTTCGCTGCGAAAATAACAGGACTGAGGACAAATCTCACCTGTAATGAAGACAAAATTCAAGACGCTGCGAAAAGTGCCCTAAATTGCGTCAATTTTTGACAGTTCTTTGTTTTTAAGGAGTAAAACCAGTCTGTCAGATTTATCAGATTGACCCGAGGTCTTCACATATAGTATAAATAAAAATGGCAAAGCAGTTGTTCAAATTTTGTAGTTGTCCTCAAATTGTTTCTATGTTAGGAAGCGATATAAATATAGGTATTTGGTCGTATTTGATTCCTAATGTAAACAAATGAGACACAAGTACCGTATAAGTACCGTGTTTATCACCGTATTTAACTCTTAAAGCGAATAAGCGCAAGAGTTTGAACTTTTAACGGATTCTAAACGTATATTAGCTGCGCCAACAACATGGCGAGTAAGACGTCTAGCAATGAGCTTCTGAATTCAAGTGTTAAAGCTAGTGATATAAGGCAAAATCTTAAAGTGACTACGAAAGGAAAGCTTAAATGGAAAGGCAGCTTTAGTAATCTGCAAGACTTACTGATCCGAGAGCTTGGAATACAAACGGAGACGAAGTGGTCAACACCGGGAGGCTATTGTAAGAAATTTGAAAGTAATGATCTAAACATTAGATGGTATACAGACAGCTTTTCCCTTATAATTAAAGGAGATGATAGCAGCCTATTAATGGAAAAGCTTGGTCTATTGGCTACCAAAGAATCTGACACAGCTGAAGAGAATAAGGAAGAATCTATCACAACTGGCGAAGAACTTGAATATGGCGCCGACGACGAAGACGATACGCTTGAGCAAGATACCGGTATTGAAAAATGTCCTTCGCAAATGTCAAATGAAAAGTCTAATGACTTAGTCAATATAGACACTATCCTAGAACTTATAGAACTCAAAGTTAATGATATAATGAAGGTGTTTACGTCGAAGATAAGTGACTTAGAAAATAAAATCTTTGATCTAAAGACACACAGCACGGAAGTCTATCACAAGAGAAGTTTATTGACAACCTTAAACACGAAAAACAGGAATTAAAGGAGGAAAACTGTGCGGTACGCGAAAAGATTATGAATCTGTCCCTCATTGTGTCGGACCTGAATAACAAAATTAAAGATAATGAAAAAGAGCGATTGAGCCTTATAACAGCAATGAAGTTACTTTACACGGAAACAGATTTGGAAATTCCCTCGACTAAATCTTGAAACCTAATGACAAACCAAGTCAACAGACCGAACACAAAATGCATCGAATCCAAGTCGACTGGAAACACATAGTCGGTCTAATGAGAGCGCTGATGCTATACCAACAAGTAATCGTTACTCAGCACTAAACATCACTGACGAGGACGTGCCAGTGGAAATACTTGAGACTGAGCCTAAAGATTTACCATCACTGCCGGCACAGAAACAACTGCCTAAAAAAGTGAAGAGAGTAAGAAATGACGCAGGCGATAAAACACCAGCTGGCAGACCACCGCCATCGGAAAAACAATCTGAATCTGAAGATCACACAACGGAAAGGCAGAGGGACAAACACATTGGAACACGAAATCGACCGTCAGTTGTGATTCTTGGTGATTCCATGACTAAATATTTAGATAAAAGAAGATTACAAAACGGTGTCAATAAAAATGTCAACTTCAAAACATTCCTGGCGCAAAAACACAGGATATGAATTATTATACCAAACCAACTTTGGCAACAAAGCCTGACGCTATCATTATGCACGAGGGAACGAACGACATTAAAAACAGTACACCTGAAAGAATAGCTGAGTCCATGCTGAAGCTTGGTAGAGATATTAAGCAGGAATGTGGTAATGTACAACTAATTTTCTCAAATATCATAAAAAGAACTGATGATCTGAGCCTGAACACTAAGATAAGTCATTGTAACAAATTACTTGAATTAGCATGCTCAGAACAAAGATGGGGATTGATAAACAACGATAATATATGCCAAAAACATCTAAATAGTTATGGGGTACATCTTAATAAAAGTGGTACCGCGCAATTAGCTAAGAACACCAAAAATTATTTGAATAATATTTGACTAGAAGGATTTAATAATAACGTCACTGGAGACCACACGGGCCCACTCAACTATCAAATAAGTGATGATGATAAAACAATATATCCAATACTTAAGGGATTTAAGATCGGCCTGTTGAATATTAATAGTTTGGTAAAATACATTGAAGAACTTAACCTATTTATCTCAAACTTGCCATTCGATATACTTTGTATTAACGAAACCAGACTTGATAAATCTATCAATGATCTCCAGCTTAAATTAGCTGGTTATGAAATTATCAGACGAGATAGAAATCGATCAGGTGGAGGTGTGGCTATTTATATACGGAGCTGTATCCCGTATATAAATAAAAACGACTTAATCCCAGAGGATGTGGAGGCCATTTGTTTAGAAATTAAAAAGCCAAAAGTAAAACCTTTATTGATCTCTACTTGGTATCGCCCTCCAAGTGCAAATTGTGAATTTTTTTCTCATTTTGAAAACTTCTTAAAAAAAATTGATAATGAGAAACGTGAAGTTGTGATAACGGGTGACTTCAACTGTGACTTGCTCAAAACGGTTGATCACAACAACAACAACCTAAAACGACTCAGAGATCTCATTGACATTTATCAATTACAGCAACATATAGAGACTCCCACAAGAATAACTTCGTCAACAGAAACACTATTAGATATTGTGATCACTCGAAGTGATGACAATAAAACAAGTGATTCTGGTGTAATTGAGATGGGAATAAGCAATCACAGTATGGTATATATTTGTAGAAAAATTAGCGCTCCTCGACAAGAACCTAAAATTGTAGAAACAAGGCAATTTAAAAACTTTAACACCATACAATTTCAAAATAATTTAGAACAAGCTCTTAAATCCTTCACGTATAATTCTGACCCAAACCAAGCTTGGAGAGAGTGGAAATCAATCTTTCTTAAGATTGCGGATATCCATGCCCCGTGTCTTACTAGAAAAGTGAAAAGCGAATTTAGCCCATGGCTAAATGAAAATATTAAGAAACTGAGCCACCATAGAGATTTCCTTAAAAAGAAAGCAATACAACTAAATTCACCTACCTATTATGAAGCATACAAAAGATGTAAAAATCAGGTTACTTCACTTATTAGGGAAACTAAAGCATCATATTTTAAAATAAATTTAGAAAATTGCACAAATAATAAAGATGGCTGGAAATACATTAACGAACTGCTTAATAGGAAATCACAAACCACGACTATTAGCGAAATTGAAGTTGATGAAAGAATAATTACAGGAAATCAGAATATAACCAATGAATTTAATAAATTCTGTTGCGAGATTGGACCAAAACTTTGCGAGGACATACCACCAAATAATATTGACCCTTTGCAATGGGTATCACCTAATGATAGGGAATTTTCTTTTAGACTAATATCTGAAAGTGAACTGATTAAGGTCTTAGAGAGGTTGAAATTATCTAAAGCATCTGGCCTGGATAAAATTACGAACAAATTACTAAAGGCAGCAGGACATACTTTTTGTGAAACTTTATTATATATTTTCAATTTAGTTCTAGCTACTGGTATATTCACCGATGATCTAAAAATAGCTAAAGTAACCCCTATTTATAAAGAGGGGGATAAAAAGAACTGTAGAAATTACAGACCTATTTCAGTTCCACCAGTTATTGCCAAAATCATGGAAAAACTTATATACGACCAATTAAGTAAATTTTTGAATGATAACAATATTATCTCAAAACAACAATCAGGATTTCGTCAGTATCATTCCACAGAAACATCTTTATTGCAAACAACAGACAAATGGCTGATGAACATTGACAAGGGTTTAATTAATGGTGTATTGTTCCTCGACCTAAAGAAAGCGTTTGATACCGTAGATTATCAAATACTTTTATCTAAGCTTGAACTATATGGCGTAAAAAACCAGGCTCTTAGTCTGTTTAAATCATATTTAGATAACAGAATGCAAATCTGTATACTACAAGGTATAAAGTCAAAGCCAAAAAAAAATTCAATGTGGTGTTCCACAAGGATCAAATCTAGGACCATTATTGTTTTCCCTCTACATTAATGACCTTCCTAACTGTCTTCAAAATACTCAAGCCTCGATGTTTGCAGATGATACCAACTTATCTAGTTCAGGAACTTACCAACTGACATTGAAAACAAAATCAATGCAGATCTACATAATGTCAATACTTGGCTAACAGCAAACAAATTTAAAAAACAGAGTTTATGCTAATAGCATCAAAAAGGAGACTAAAGCAATTTACTGAAACTCCAAATATTATAATTGGAGGGCATGCAATTAAGCTAGTAAAAAATAAGAAAGTATTAGGAATTATTCTTGATGAAGAGTTAAAATGGAATGAACACAATGATGAACAGTGCAAATAGATATCTAAACCTATTTGTTTATTAAGAAGATCAAAACGATATGTAAACCAAAATGCACTGATGAATATTTATAACTCACTAGTCCTATCTCATTTCACTTACTGTTCTACTGTATGTAATGATGGTGGTCGTGCACACTTGAATAAGCTGTACAAATTGCAGAAAAGAGCTGCCCGTGTTATAACGGGATCTAGTTACGATGTTAGGTCGAAGGAAATTTTTGCTGATTTGGGATGGGCTCCGATTGAAAACATTTTAAAGAAACGGGAAGTAAACATTACTTTTAAAGCACTACAAGGACAATTACCAGAATATATATCTGAAATGTTTAATATCAGAAATAATGCTATGTATCACCTAAGAAGCAACAATCGAAAACTTCACTCACATAAACCTAATACAGATTTCATGAAAATTTCTTTCTCATACAGGTCAGCGGCTGCATGGAGCAAATTGCCTCGCGATATAGTTTCTGAGTATCAAACTCTGTCTACGACAAGATTTAAAAATCTAATTGATCACTATTTCCAAAATTTACAAAACAATAATTGATAATGGCTCTAAGATTGTCCAAGACATTTCAGGACAACACTTGTTTGAACTGCATGAATTTGGGCTTGTGTGGATTCTAAGCACTTGTAGGATGTTAATTGTTAGTTATAACAATTATTAATTATTAATAATCGGTAGTTTGTAATATAATTAGTTTATTGATAGGTTGTAAATAAAGTAGTTATTATAGGGTGAAGCTGATTAGTATGTAGGCTTCGCAACTTTTTGTAATTTAATAGATTTTTAGACCAAAGCACGGTCCATTGAAAAACAGCTTAGTGTGCTGAATGGCTACCGTGCATAAATAATCTTAAATAAATAAATAAATAAATACTTTGAGCTCAATCTAACAAATATTGGTGTTTTACAGTAAATGATTTAACTTAATGTAATGTAAACGATAAAGGAGCGGGCAAGGAGACTGTTGCTAATTTAACTAGAAAGATTATAGAGAAAAATTGTTCTCAGAGTGGAGTATTTGGACAAATATTCTTATTTAGAACCGTGACTAATTATATCAAATTATTTATCAACGGGCAAATAAGCGAATCTTAAAATTTGGATCTTCAATAACTTGCATCTGACTCTGACGTCACTATCCTGCAAGCATCGCTTACCGTAAGTGACATTAACTGATTCTGTTTTACGTTAGTCCTCCGAGAGACTAGAGTGACTAGTAAAGACTTTTTATGACATTTTCTACTCAGCAAAAAGTCGGAATTAAAGATTTTTTTGAGTTCAAGCTCATGAAGGAGCACAATCACACGAATTAGCGTTCGCGCACCATTTGTTTACATTAGACGTCAATTACTGAAAAACACCTATATTTAGATCGCTTATTACTTTTGAAATAATCCCAAGACAACTACGAATTTTGCACCACACTTTTATCACATTCGGAGGCTTAGCATGTGAAAATTTCGGATCAGTCCGACCTATCCCAAAAACCGATTATACCCCTTAAAAACAAGGATCTAACGAAAGTTACGATAATTTAAACTCCTATTTTGAGCGTGCCCTTTCTTGTATCATGTTATCACAACTAGAGTATATAGCTGTATGTCCTGTGATTTTGTAAGCGTATTTTGCACGTTCCCGCGGTAATATCTACCAAGCTATTGTTACTCAGAAATACTCCATAATTGCATTTTGTCCACTCTGGCAAAAGATTAACGTTACTCCATCTTGTACATGCTTCATTACGTACTTCATGTGATTAACTCTTTTAAAAGGACAACACCAATTCTACCGGCGAAAAAATTTTTGTTGGAATGTGCCCAGTATGTACTTAACGAAATAATGAAGCACGATCCATGCAAAAAGTTTCAGTTTCGCTTAAAATGGCGACTTCCGCTCTTTATGAGCTGACGGTTTTTCGCTCATATTTAAAAGGATAGTCAATACCAACTGGTAAAAATTCATATACAGTTTAATTATGTTATGGTCTGTAGATGTACAAAAAATTAGCTCAGTCTGTGAAGTTGGCGCCAGAGGATTGGTTGAGTGACATGGAATGACCCTATTTAGAATGAATGAATATATATTATCAAGAGAAATGGAATATGTTTACTCAAAATTGAATTTTGTAATAGACCTATTAAGAAAAAGGTGAATAGGTTTAGGCTTATCCTTGTATATTTTTTTTAGTTAATTTATGTACCTACGTACCTGCCCTATCGTCGGTTTGGAAATCATTGGACATTTACTAAATTGATGTGTACCAAAGTGATTGTTACCAACATTTCCTTCATATAAAAACCGCATGTGTTTTTCGACTATATCTTCATCACGACGAACATGATTAAATTGCCTTGTTATGGTCTCTGGAAAGAATCTAAATCAAAGAAATGAAAAATTGCAAACCAGTCATTCATATTAGAGATAACTATAATTGTTTTTCCTAATTACATGCTAATATTGTACTGTACAAATATTTTTCTCCTGTATCGATTTTTTAGGATGTAGTATAATCGATTGTGCCTAAGGAGAATCCCGATAGATATTTGGTTTGTAGATTTTAGATAGGCCGTGGAATCTGAGGAGAGTAGCGTCGTTAGGTCTGATTTGGTTATGGATGTTTTATTCCATTCTCTTCGGGTGCTTCTGGTTCGTTTTTTTATTTTATTTTAATTTTTTTTAATTCGCACTGTAGTGCTCTTGGTGTGGACAGATTCTAAAAGGAGGTAGGTGTTCGTGTCTTGGAGATGTACAATGGCTTTGTTGATGTATTCGATTTAGTTCCTATGAACGGTGGTACACCTTTTATCTGCTGTAAGTAGGACTACTTTCCCATTCCTTTTTTTGTCTTTTAATACTTATTTTTGCGCTTTGGTCAGATCCATTGGCTGTCGATGGGGTAAGAGATTATTGACTACGTTGTTTACGTGTACTGTTTTTGGAGTCCTGACTAAGGTTGGCCTTCTTTAGTTGTCCCTCCTAGTGCGTCAGCGTTATTGGTTTCGTGGTCTATTCCTTCGGCGAGTACGTGCGTTTCATATCTTTAATGCACACTACCTTCAGGTGTTGGCAAATCTGCCCTGTTAGCCCAAGGACTAGAAGACAATCTGTACAGCAGGCTGATGCCCGTGACCTTAGTTGATTGAGGATAAACCAGCCTTAAATGCTGAAACAGATCAGCACTAGTCTCAGAATAAAACAATATTCAGACTAAACCCTTGCAGTGGCACACCTAAACTGACCTTAAACTGGATATATGCTTCGGAGAGTATTTTCAGGGACTTTAAAGGGCTGTACATCCTTTACTCCTTCCTGACTGGATAGGTTGGGCGAGTAAAGGATGGCCCTCTGGGTGTTTCTTAAAATCCAGTTTAATAGTAAAATTTCCTTTCTCCACACGTTCCCTGAAATGTGCAATGTCTATTGCGGCCTTATCATGCGGGATGCAGGGAGCCCATAGCAGGCTGAGACCTCTACCACTGTCCTTAGTTGGGTGATGTGCAAATTGTGATAATAAAAATAATAATAACATAAATGATAACGATCTCAGTGTTGAGTCACGATGGTGGATAAGAAAAGGATTTCTAAAGCAAGAAACTGAGGATTGGATATTTGCTACGCAAGACCAGGCCATTAGAACTAATTGGATAAAGAAGAACGTAGATAGTCAAGAGATGTATAAAGTGTAGACTTTACGGAGAGAGGGATGAATCGATAGCCAATCTGATAGCTGAATGCAAAACACTTGCTCAAAAGGAGTACAAAGAACGTCACGATAGTGTAACAAGAATTGTGCATTTAGAATTGAGTCAGAAGGCGGAGTTGATTAGGGATGTTAAGTGGTATAACTAAAAGCCGAAAAGTGTTATGGAAAACGAGAGTGAAGATCTTGTGGGATTTCGACATCCAAACAGACCATGTGATCCAACACAGACAACCTATTATAATGATAGTGTATGAAAAGGAACGAAAATGTCAGCTGATTGACATAGCATTACCTGGGGAACGTAGGGTAGAACTAAACGAACATAAGAAGGTTGACGACTATGATGAATTGAAGAGAGAAGTGAAAAAGAACTGGTATTTGACCCATGTTAGTATTGTATCAATCATAGTGGGAGCCCTTGGTATTACACCTAAAAACGTAAAAAACTGGTTAGGAAAGCCAGAGTTAAAAATTAGCACAGAGCTTTCGCAGAAAGCAGTTTTGCTGAGGACTGGAAAAACTGTTAAGAAAGTCCTAGAGACCTAAGATTACTGGATACAACTTGCTCTGTAGGAGAATAATCCGGAATTTTACCATCTTGTCCGAGATAACAACCGTAATAATATAAATAATAACGATCACACCCTGCTTAAGTAAGAAAATGTTACAGCACATGAGCAAAGCTGTGAAGGGACAGAAAATTACTATCATCATCAGCAGCACCATTATCATCATTATCAGGCATTAGCGTTAACTTAAGCGTTAGTATTATTATTACTAACTACAGTCCAACATTGCCATTGTGATAGTGGACACTATTCCGGGCTGATGTAAATTACCCATTTCATACCATGTGATGTTTTAGTTCTTTGTAATTATATCATATTCAGATATGCCTGAAAACATTTTGATCGACATTACGAAAAATCAAAACAGTACTATCCACTGATACTGAATAATATCACAGCACCACACTTCGGACGAACATTTTTAAAAGAAAAATATCCATGCCAATTTTGGTGCAATATTTGAATTAAAGAATAATTTAACAGTAAATTTACGCTAAAATAGTTAAACAACGCGTCCTCGTTTTCTATGGGCATTATTAAACTCGGACTTCGTCTTTGTTGATTATATGTTCACAGGAAATTCGGGGTCGTTGACTAATTGTTAATCATAAAATACCAAGCTTCCTATACAGTTCCTAATGTTACAAGGCTCGTTTTGTTCTCAGAAACATGAACGACTCTACAAGAACTGGAAAAAACCTTGGCTTTAAAACAAAACAGATGAATATAGAGTTGGTGCCCAGTACACTTTCAGTGAAAAAGAATAACGTTTCAATCATAAAATACATGTAAAAAAACTCGGCTACCCCTCCTATTTCCGTGGGACATTTTTTCCGACTGAAATGTCATTTACATTATTTATTATAGTATTGATAGTGTGTACGTTTTACTTGTTGGATACGAAACATATTTTTGGCCGTTTACAGACTGTAAACGTTTGAGAGATCTACTTTAAGGTTTGTTTAAAATGTCGCGATTTGGAGCTTGATTGCTTGCTGTAATAATTCATTTCATGTTGATATATTACTCTAGAAACCAAGAGGAACAGGGGCTAACGTTCTCCTGCCGAGTTAATAGAACAGGAGATTAAACAGTTGGAACTCCACTGCTCGCGTGAGTTTTGTAATTAAGACAGAAAAGAACAAGAATAATTTGCATAAAGCAATACTAACTTCTCACTTAATATTTCAATAACATCCTGCCTTTCCAATTCCTGTAGGTATCGAATCAAATTGTCTACCGTGCTCTCTTGCTGAGTCCCCCACTTTTGTAAGAGAGCGTCCGCTGGATTGTCGCACTCTCCTAGATCCTTTATTATATCTTTCTTGTACCCCATCAATTCACCCAGAGCACGGAAATCTCTCCTCAGAGGTGACATCACATTCAGCTTCATGCAAATCTTCTCACGTGTCTTATGGTCAAGATTATTCACCATATTTGTTTTTTCAGAACTATTTCCAGCGTCTAAAAACACAATTAATAAAGAAACAAATAAAAAAAAACTCTTTACTGTAAAGACATTAAAAAAAAGAATTTAGAGATGATGTACCGGTTTGAGGATTACTATAAGTAATGAAACATGCCACCACAATATGTTTGGGAAACTGATTTTGTAGTTCCCAATTCGGGTAAAAATAAAAACAAATGGCTCACCTGTTCGCAATTTCTCGGTCAATTCAAGCATCGCGGGCGTTTTGGCCTATGAATTGAACGGAGGAACCACGATACATTTTGAAATAACCCTTTAAAAACTATTTCTAATGGGTGGGAACTTAATAAGGCTTAAGCAAGTTTAGGGCATATGTTATCTTACACATCTGCAATTTTAGAAATATTCTAATTTAACGATTTTCATGATTACTTTACTCTAGAAAATAGCGTAGCCCCCAGGGACGGCCAGTATTTTCTTAGGAAACCGAGGCCCTCAGGTAGTTACGCCACTGACCCTATACGTCTTACAGTACTGATAAATCATAGCAACTACCCAATACCGTACCTCTGACAATGTAATGATCGGTACTTCATCCAAATGATTGTCGCCAAAATGCGTTCCTTTCTTGCAAGGTAAACGTAAAAAGTACATGTCCTTGTTATTTAGATTGGGAGGACACTCAAAGCGGTTTTGAACCCAAGACTCAACTCCTGCCCGGAATCTATAACCCATAAAACAGCTTCGTCTAGCTAATTGTTTGGTAAAGAGTAGACTTTTTCTCGTAAACTCTGCGGCTTAGTTAATTAGATTTATATAAAATTAAGAACATTTACGAAGTTGTTGTAAGGAAGTGATCAAAAACTGTGCAGCGTACGATATTGTAAACTATCTGTTCCGGGTGAATTTTTACTTTTATTAATTTGGAAGGACATTTGAACCTTGTGCCCTCCCCCCAGAACTGGGGTTGAGCGTTTTGTACTATCTCTGTCACTGGCATCTCTCTCGAGCGAGACTACATGGAATCAAATTTTGCATATACTGCTTATTCCTCAATAATAAATTAATACTAAGTACTTCAACTTCATATCCTGACAAACAGGAAATTCGTTCTCAAATGCCATTCCAGAAATCTTGGGATCATTTGTAAAATACCTTTTGAACATCTACGAATCCTTTCTCGGGTTTCGTGATATTTAATAACTTACTTTCCTAATCACATGCTATAATTTAAAATGCAGTAATATTCTCAGATGGAATAAAATTCTTATTAAAACGAAGCTAGAAGGCATCTACAAAGCGGGTGTGTTGGAGGACATTAAGTGGTGTGATTTTTAATGAAAACTGGTTGGTAACCTTACCTGAGAGAAACATTTCTCAGGGGTAAATGTTCTGACTCTGATAGCGGAACACAAAAATAGACCAAGACATCACATGTAAGATTTTCCTGACATGCCTTTCCCACTACTTTAAAGGTCTTTTCCATTTTTCCTTTCATGTACAGAGGAGCAACAATAGCCTTCAAACAACTGCTGGATTCCTGAACTTCGTGAACTGCCCACAAAATGGCCACTAAATTTTCCATCGAGGACTCGTCACAACGAACTCGAATCTTCTCACTCTCTGGCAAATTAGCCTGGGAGTGCGGCTTAATCATTTCCAAATTGCTAAAATGAGAGTGATGATTAGAAACCTCATGTTATGTAAGTAAATGTGAATAAAATCAATTTTGAAAGCCAGGATTACAGTGTGAAAAATCAAACAGCAGTAAAGTTAAATCAATGAGAGATAAGATCTCAGCAAAAACCCTTGAAACCATCCAGTAAGTGATGCAGTAGCACGACTTAATTCGGGAGCATATGCAGTGAAAATTAAGTTTGCTTAAAAGAACTCTTGGTTTGAGTGCCAGTGAACTCGATTTCCATATCTGGAATGCTAACTCCCCGTCATTTGACCGGGTATGTGAAGCCAAGATGGCCGCCCATGAAGGACTATTTTGTACTTCAGTTTCAGTCCTCTTTGCGGTCTTGTTTGTCCGTCCCAGTCCTTTACACAACTTTAATCTTCAAATTTTGTTTGATTCAGCTTTGAAAACATTCGTAACCATGGTAAAAGTGTTCAGACTAAATATTACAGGACCAATTCTATATATTCGAGTATTTGAAAGGAATCAATATTGCCGTGTGAGTAAGAAGTGAACTAAATTGTTTGAAGATGGTAAACTAACAGTAAAAAGAGGATGTGCATTTAGTAGTTTCCTAAAATAATTTTTCGAGGTCATTTTATCAGGTTTCTTGTGAGTTTGGCAATTTATTTTCGTGAAAATATGTAACCTGTAACTCGACATGATCTTGTCTAAATATGTTTGAAATTGTTAGACTCGTTTTTTTCAAGTAATATTTTGTGAATTTTGACAGAAAACTCTTCAGGAAAGTGTAAAATATTGCGTGAGAGACTGACGTACAATTTTGTCCTCCATGGGCGGCCGTCTTGGCTTCACATTTCATTGGCCAGTTACCATTCCAGAAATAGAAATATAGTTCACTATTGAGCGCAGTTTAGCTGATGGCGCTGAATTAAACATTCGCGGGCTCAATTCAACTAATCCTAACCCTCATCCTAACAGGTTAGTGTTTCGTTAGCGTTTGCTAAACGGCATTCTTGCAGAACCTATGAAGTATAATGAAGACTGGCGCTTACAACTTTTCAATATCTCATTTCGCTGATTTTAACTGTTCGTTTGGAGAAACTATTGTAATGCAGAAATTACAAGAAAATGACTCAGAACGCTAATGAATAAACCATGTGAAGAATTTCAATAATTTTCATGCTCACCTACAAAAATGTTTTACACAAAATGTTATCTTTACTGTTCCTTTTTGGATACGCTCTATTGTGCCATTTGTGCCATCAGTTACGTTCTTCCATTTGTTTACGCCTTGAGCATCTTTATAACTTTGTAACATCACTCCATATTCAGAATTAAAGGGTAATGTCTGTCCAACTGGAAGGAAATTCTCATCCACATCATTCACATGCTTATGGCAGTAATCCAGTTCTACTTTCACTGGTTTAAGGAATTCTTTATTTTGCCCAGTGACTCTGACAACCGGAAAACACACCGGTTTATCAAGAATCCTTGTCATGGTATCTAGTAATGGAGTCGCTGGAAAAACCTAAAAAATTAAACATCGAAGAAGTAGCAGTTTCAAAATCAACTGGATCTTTGACGCAATAGCTTTCCTTCCCCAGGTGTTTTACACGGTTCAAAACCGATATATATATATATATATATATATATATAAAATGCTGTGACAAGATAGTAAAATAAGAAGATAGTAAAAGAAAGGATCTAGATAGGATCCCTTTAGTTATGAATTTTCATTATCCGGTGTTATCGGGGGTAGGGAAAATTGTTGACTCGTTATGGTATATCCTTCAAGCTTCGGACGACATAAGAGAGACCTTTCGTGATAAACCTATGGTGGGATTTAGGAGACCTCGTAAGTTGAAGGATGAATTGGTAAAATCTAGACTTAAACGACATAGGGAAGAGTCGGGGAAGTAATCTCATAGACATTATACTAAAACCTTTGTGTGGAAAGGTATTAAGTTATACATGTATCCGAGACGACTTAGATTTATTAAACCACATTCCAGATGAAGTTGAAGAATCCACTATCTTAGTAGCATCTGATGTTGTGAGCCCGTATACATCCATTCCACATGATTTAGGACTAGACGCAATAAAATTCTGGCTAGAAAATTATGGAGAATCTCTTGCACGACCCTTTTTGACGGAATTTATTATTGATGCAGTCTCTATAATTTTAAAAGAGAACACGTTCCAGTTTAACGACTAGCACTACAAACAGCTTCAAGGGACAGCAATGGGTACGAAGATGGCGCCGACTTACGCAACACAAGTAATGGATATTTAGAAAAGCGCTTATACCAGTCAAACGAGGACAAATATGGAGCTGCCGATGCCGAACTCTTAATTAAATTATTCAAGCGATTCTTGGATGATTGCTGCCTCTTATGGAACAAATCGAAAGAACAACTGACAGACTTCTACCAATTACTTAACAGTCTTCATCCAAAAATCAAACTTACGGACAAATTACCATTTTTGGACATTTCACTACATAAAGAACAAAATAAATTGTACACGGACATATACTACAAAGTTACACCAGTATTTAGACTTTCAATTCTGTCACCCTGAACATACCAAAAACAACATTCTGCACTGCTTAGCAAGAAGAACCTGCACTATAGTTATAAAAAACGATTTGAGAGAACAATGCCTAAGCGACCAGAAGAGTTTTTTTACGGAAACATAACTATCCGGACCAAATCATTGAAAAGGGAATAGAAAAGGCTCGAAAACCAAACATTGAAGAATTAAGGTCACCCAAGAAAGAAAATCACGAAAAAGAAACCTTAACTCTTGTTATTCCAAACAATCCTAACAACCCGCAAATCATTGGTAAGGTCAGAGAAAATCTTAACTTTTTAAACAATTCAAGAAAAATGAAAAACATTATGGATGGGACAAGATTAACAATAAGTCGCAGACAGCCTAAAAACTTAAAACAGTATCTCACCAGAGCAAAATTTTCCTCAGGAGAAAATACAACGCCTGCAGTAACAAAATGTAACGAGCAGAGATGCGGGACACGTGAATATATATACACTGGGGAATCCGTTACATTTAAAAACGGAAAAGTATGGAAAGTTAAATCATCAATAAGCTGCAAATCACGAAACGTTATCTACGCGATCCTGTGCACAAAATGCGAAAGTTTTTTATGTCGGCCAAACCGAGAATCTGAGAAACAGAGTCACAGTCCATAAAGAACAGATAAAACATGATGAATATGGACATTTGAACGTTAGCAAACATCTCAAATCGTGCACTAACGGTAAATTTAAAATATTTCCAATCTACAATTGCCATGGTGCAAACAGACTAATTAGAGAAGCTAAAGAAAAGGAAGTCATTGGAATTTAAAAACCAGATCTGAACACTTAGAAGATGTAATGGGATAATTAATTTTTTTTCTGTAAATAGCCAAAGTGATTAAGATAAGAACAGAACGATGCATAAACCACGTAAACATGATGACACAATGAGACAAGAATTTTCTGTAAACAGCAGATTTGATCAGCATAACAGTAGGTTGACGTCTACATAAGCATAAAAGGACCACAACCACTGTAGTAATGTCACACCTGAAGAGCTTGTTAAAAAGCGAAAACGTTAGTGTGTAGAATAAATGTTAAAAACGAAACAGTGGTTATTTTACTATCTTCTTGTCACAACATTTTCTGTATAATCGACACTTGTGTTGAATGATCAGATTTCAGTTATATATATATAAGCCAAAGGTGAGGACCAGGAAGGTTGCAGTGTTGGTTTGAGAATGGAGAGCGCTCAATACCATGCCAGTAGAGCGAATAAAGAAGTAAAATAGACAAAATTTTTTGCTGTCGCTACTCTGAGTTTCACGCGCTCAGGCGATCATCAGGCAAGTGACAGATTATTTAATTATTCACACATTTATAATATTTGCAAGTTTACAGTAACACAACACTATTTGTGAATCGTCCCACACATGTGGTACATCTTAGCCATGCCAAAGTGCTCTAACTAGAGGCTAGTGAGCGTGCACAAATTTGCTAGCGGCATGACTCATCCTGTAGAGTGCTCAATATGAACCAAGAGGCCATAGAGCGATATCTAACTATATATATACATATCTAATTATATATATATATATATATATATACACATATGATTTTTTGAGTATTTTTAACGGATTTTTTTAATTATTAAGTAATGCTATGTATATAAGGACCATCTTCTACCTTGTAGTTCTTATTCTTGACAAAGGGATAGCGCCCCGAAACGTTGAGATAAAGGTTTTTAAAAGTTTTATCTTGTCAGTTATATATACATATATATATATATATATATATATATATGTGTATATATATATATATATATATATATATATACATATATATATACATATATATATATATATACATATATATATATATACATATATATATATATATATACATACATATATATATATATATACATATATATATATATATATATATATGTATATATATGTATATATATATATATATATATATATATATATACATACATATATACATATATATATACGTGAACGTTTAGGTTTACGAAATGCAAAGAGGGCTCAATAACGCAAAGAAAGAGCAAATGGGATTATATCGCTTACCTCAAAAAGTCACTACAGCCTGTTTCATCTTGGGAAAGAATCTTCAGGTGACAAGATTCTTTCCCAAGATGAAACAGGCTGTAGTGACTTTTTGAGGTAAGCGATATAATTACATATATATATATATATATATATATATATATATGTATATATATATACATTTGAGTTGCCTATATAATGTAGGCTTCTCCATCCTGCTCATCAGCACTACACTGATGAGGCCCAATAGGCCGAAACGGTTCCGTCTGTAGTTATATATGTATATATATATATATATGTATGTATATATATATATATATATATATATATATATATATACATATATATATATATATATATATATATACATACATATATATATACATATATATATATATATACATATATATATATATATATATATACATATAAATATACATATATATATATATATATATATATATATATATATATATATATGTTCATATATATATATACATATAAATATACATATAAATATACATATATATATGTACATATATATATATATATATATATATATGAAGAAAAGAGAAAAAAAAACAACTTCTTCAGACATAAAAACCTTTTATTCAAGGTCCTCCAAACGTTTCGCCTTCCACGGCTTCTTCAGTGGAGTGAGTTAAAAACAATATTTAGATCCTATAAATACATGCATATCTAAAATTTCCATAATAAAAGAACCTATATTCAATTATTTCTTCCTATACAACCATTCATAACATTATCAGAGTATTTCTTTATTTCTAGTGCCTCAGTGCACTTGCGTTCACCATGATTTTTAATGTTCATGTGTAAAATCTTCCAACTAAAATTCGACATGTCCTTATCTGCACTAATCTGGTGGGATTTCAAGTGTTTAAAAACCGTTTGTTTCTTCATTGTTAAAATTTCTTTTATCCTAGTTCCTATTGTTCTAGATGTCTCTCCAATGTACACGGTTCCACATATTGAGCACGTAATTTGGTAAACAACGTTTTTAAAAAAACATTGGTTAGGTCTAGTAGCTGATTTACAAGTCTCGCAGTTATCTGGGCAGTTTAGTCTCTCTCTCGTGGGGGCGAAAACTTGCGATGAAGGTCTGCCGGTCATAAAATGAACTCTAATTTGATCTATACCCGATCTGCGAGTCACACTGCAAGAACGTCGTTTGAAATCCTCATTAATGAATGGGAGCTTCAAGTAAACAAAATTTTGATTTTGTTCAGTGTCATCTTTCCGCGGTGTATTAATGTTCTGCAGGATGTATCTTATAACTGCTTTGACGAATTTTCTGGGATACCCGTTGTTAACGAACAATTCTACAATTACATCCAGCGATTTCTTCTGTGAAGCAGAGTCAGTCGAACATTTGATAGCTCTTTTGGCTTCACCAATAAGAACAGATCGTTTGGAAGCGATAGAAGCGTGGCTGTCCTAAGGGGTAATGCAGCGACTGTGAGCGGGTTTAATATAAAGGGAGGTAGAAAATAATTTATTCTCCAAATGTATATATATGTATATATGTATATATGTATACATATATATACATAATCACAACACAAGATTTGGTTACTTCACAAGAACTTTTGTTCACTACAGAACTGTTTCGTATGACAAGTCCGAAGCTTGCCACACTTGTCAGGTGAATGTTGTGTTTGGCGTGTAAACTTGAGATGTGTGGTTAGTTTGTGACGTCAAGATGTTTGTGTGTAGTATTTGGTTCGTATTACAGGTAGTGACAGTGACAATTATCTGTTTCAAAGTAAATGTTTCTTGCGGTGCCTGCAAGTAGATATAAGTTCATTCCTTTTGTTGAGGGAACTCAGTTCCGGATGGCAGATGATAAGAAATTTTTCGTAGATGCATAAGTTGCAGCGTTTAGTCCTGTTTGAATAAGGATGACATTTCTTCATAATTTTCCATTCTATTGAATAGCGCGCGTTCGATTCCTTCAGCGACCAAACATGTTTGCTAAGCTCTGTGGCGTTTTTGGGTTTTTCATTTCGAAATGAGCTGGTGTGGTTCCGATATCGTGTTTTAAACGTTCCTTCTGTTAAGCCGACGTAGGTCTCTTTCCTGTTGTTGTGCTCATTCGTTGTCCTCATGGCAGAAAGCTCAAAGCATGGCAGAAAAAAGCCGAAGGCTCAAATTTCGACGTGACGATGGGCAGCTTTGACGGTGCTGAGACCTGCGAACTTGTCGGCTCCTACCTCCTGTTCCAATTACCCACTAATATTAAAAGGAATGTCGGATTATCCCCTGAAACTCAGAGTAGCGACAGCAAAAAATTTTGTCTATTTTATTTCTGTATATATATATATATATATATATATATACAGATATGTGTTGATAACAAGTATCAATAACAAAATCATATGTGACGGCGATAGGTTGTCCAGGTTTCTGAGGAATACAGGAGGGAAGTAAGGACACAGCTTTCGTAGACACTGAGCTTAGTTCGAAGAGTAATACCTCGATCTAACCAAGCCTTTTTCTCAAGTTTACAAAAGGCTGTGCTTGCCTTTTGAATTTTCTGATGAATTTCAGCATCTAGAGAGCCATCTCTTGAAAGCATTGATCCAAGATAGACAAAAGTGTCAACAACGTCTAGCCTAGTTCCATTCACAGTGATGTTGGGCTTTACGTAAGGTTGTCCAGGAGCTGGGGTGAACATAACCTTGGTCTTTTTTAAGCTGATTGTAAGCCCAAATGCAGAGCATGCGCTTGAAAATCAGTCCATCAAAGATTGCATATCCTCCTTTGAGTGCCCTACTAGATCCACATCATCGGCATAAAGTAGTTCGCGTACCATACTTTGAAAAACCTTGGATTTACACCTAAGCCGACTAAGATTGAATAACTTTCCTGAGGTTCGAAACTGCAAACAGACACCAATGTCACAATCCTGGAAGGCATATGCAATAGCAACAGCAAAATAAATTGAAAACAGGGTGGGTGCTAGAATATCTCCCTGTTTGACCCCATTATCAATTGGAATTGGCTCAGAAAGTGACCCGTTAAAGTTCACCTGAGCTTTCATGTTTACATGTAATTGCTTAAGCATGTCAACGAATTCATGAGGACATCCAAGCCTCTCTAAGATTGTCCAAAGAGCACTTCAATTCACTGTGTCGAAGGCCTTGGTGAGGTCAATGAAAACCTGAATCAATGGTAGCATATGCTCAATACATTTCTCTCGGAGTTGGCGAGCAGAAAAGATCATATCATTGGTGCCACGTCCCGCCCTGAACCCAGATTGGCTTTCAGATATAATATAAAAATGAGAGAGCAGCTCATGATTTTTATGTGGAGAGGCATAATGACAGAAATAGAACACAAAGTATTTAAAACAACTTGTGTTCTATTTCTGTCATTATGCCTCTCCACATAAAAATCATGAGCTGGGCCCTCATTTTTATATTACGTCTACGTTTCCCGCCCGGAAAATCAATAGCCACGATTTTAACTGACCTTTCAGATATAATAGAAGTAGAAATCCAAGTTGTTAAGCGATTAAGCAAGAGTCTTGCAAATACTTAACCCACAGACTCAAGCAAACTAACGCCCCTGTAGTCTCTACATACGGATTTATAACCCTTTTCCTTGAAGAGGGATACCAAGATGGCATCAACCCAGTCCTTTGGAACAGGGTTACCTGACCAAACACCAAATATCAATTTATGAATTTCAGCCGTGATTTTCCCGCCCCCGTGGCGCAACAATTCAATCGGAATGCCATCAAGACCAGGTGTCTTGCCTGTATTGACTTGCTTGATTGCTGACTATCTCATCAAGAGTTGGTGGATTCATCATTTCACCAATGATGTCATGCTGTGGGAGGCCATTGATAATAGTGACATCGATTCTCTATGGATTATGAAACAGATCTCTGAAGTGTTCAGTCCAACGCAACATAATACTCTCAGCATCCTTTATCAGTTCAGAAACATCCTTTGACTTCATAGGGACCACGGAAGATACCTGTGGTCCAAACACCTGCCTGATCAGGTTATAGAATTCTTTTCATATCCTTACGAACATAAGCATTTTGCACCTCAACAGAGATGTCAGACCACCATTTGTTTTTCATCTTCCGAAGCTCTCGTTGGAGAGAAGAGTTATTTTCCTTGAAAGCCTTCTCGGCAGCTGTACGTTCTGGTCCCTTAGAGTTCAGAAGCTTCATATGAAGAGAACGTCTGGTTTCAAGAAGCTTGCTAATTACAGAATCATTATCATCAAACCAATCTCTATGCCTTCTTTTTTTCAGACCAAAGGTATCAACTGCAATTTTGTATGCCGTGCTCTTAAATTGTTCCCAGGTCCCACCAAACTCAACACTATCATAAGCCTCAGAGAGACTCTTACACACATCAGGATTTTTCAGCTTTGTGACGTCGATACGCTTAGGCACTTTGACACCATTTTGTCTAATTTTTCTCCAAATGCGGAACTTCATTTTGACCCGCACCAACTTGTGGTCAGTGCCACATTCTGCACCTCGCATGACACGGACAGAACACATATCCTGGATATCTTGCATGAGAGTGATTGCATAATCCAAAATGTGCCCATGCTTAGATCTAGGATGAATCCAAGTCACCTTATGGACATCTTTCTGCTGAAAGAAGGTGTTACCAACAATCAGGTCAAATTCTGTACAGAGTTGCAAGAGAATTAGCCCACTGCTGTTCATTTTACCTAAACCATGCTTTCCTAGTGAACCCCAAGCCTGATGATTGCTCCCGACACGTGCATTAAAGTCACCGAGAATAAGCAACTTATCCTCTTTCGCAATTGATATTATGACCTTCCTGACGTCTTGGTATAAGGCCATTATGGATTCATGACAACTATCAAGGGTTGGAGCATATACAGACAGAATGGATGCAGAGCGGCTGTTTGAGAGAGGTACACTGAGGAGCATAATACTATCACTTATGCCATGAGGCTGATCAATCCGGCCAGTGAGTGAACTGCAAATAGCAAAACCCACTCCTCCTTCTCGCTTCTCTCCCTTAGGTTTACCTATCCAGTAGATAGAATAACCGGCCCCCACCTCTTTCAACTGGTCTTCATCGCTCAGACGGGTTTCAGAAAGTACAGCAATGTCAATGTCGTATCTGGATAACTCTCTGGTGACAATGGCAATTCTACGCTCAGGATTACCTGAGTTCTCTCGATCCAGCAAAGTTCGAACATTCCACGAACCAAAAGTAACTTTTGTTTTTTCTCTAAATGCATATTCCTGCTTTCCCTGCTACAAAGAACGATTGTCAACCGCAGGTTGCTGACCAGTTTAGAATGTAAACAGACGATGTTTAGGTCACCTTTTCTAGACCCTTCCCAAATCTGGGTAAGCAGCGTTCTTCCTAAATAGGACTACTTAGACACACGAAGCTCCACCGAAGATAGTTCCTGTTCAGAAAACTACTCAGCGATGTTAAGATAAACCTTGTGTCGCCTACGTGCGGATTTGTGACTATGCACTCCCAACTGTTCAAGTCTACCCACGTCGCCACTCCTCCATCGCCTCAGGACTTGAGAGAAAATATGATGTGTGATAACAATACACAGAGAAAACGTATTAGATGGAAAAAATTCAAAGAAAAGGCGATATCTGCACATAAGATGATGAAAAGAATATGACGATGATATGCGCTTGTGCTACACTCATATCATCCTCTAAGCATCAATAGCCTTAGTCCAGTGACAAGCAAAAGGAAGATGACTGGAAACTACATCATCCGCAGGTATTAGTATCTCGGAGTTGAACCTCTCCAGAAAGGGGATGCCAGCGGACGGTTTGCAACAATCCTCCCCAAGCGTTGTCTTAGGGTCCCTCCCTCCTGGTTTTATATTGGAGTTTACCTTCTAGATAGATTGCCTTCACCACGGCCTAAGAGCCCCATCTACCCTTCCTGTAACCCTAGGACTAGGAGGCTTGAGGGTCCTATCACTTGCCCAAGGTGAACCGTCAGGCTAGTGGGGGGAAGGAGTTGTCTTACTTCTCCATTCTAGACCAGCTCCACGCAAGGCCTAGCCACTAGCCACTCCCTAGCCACTGCCATATATATATATATATATATATATATATATACATATATACATATATATATATATACATATACATATATACATATATATATATATATATAGATATACATATATATATACATACATATATATATATATACACTCTGGCATGGCTTAGATGTACCACATGTGTGGGACATTTGAGTTGCCTATATAATATAGGCTTCTCCATCCTGGTCATCAGCACTACACTGATGAGGCCCAGTAGGCCGAAACGGTTCCGTCTGTAGTTACATATACATATACATATATAAATACATATACATATATATATACATATACATATATACATAGATCAATAACTATAAATATTGATCAAGAACTCAGCTTAAAACTGTATTTACTTAAAAAACCAACTTTTCGGGGTCCTGCCCCTTTCTCAAGATACGGAATCTTGTTTGGATTCTAATTTGGAATCTAATTTGTACGCCCAAAAACCTTCTCTTTGAGTTGGATCATTTACATTAGTCCTATCAATAATCATCACTTCTACATTTGCCAATCCAACGTAGCCCTCATCAAAAAAATGGGCATACAAATGCTCCCCAGGAATCCCCATTTGTCCTCTTTCATATCTCCTCATACTACTCTTATGATTGTTAAACCTTGTCCGAAGTGCAGTGATTGTACTTCCAACATATAGCTTCAAACATTTTTTTACATTTAATCAGATAAACTACTCCTCCGCTATCACAGTCAAAGGAATAATTTATATACGTCCGACCTTTATCATAAAATTTATCCCCTTCCTTAACCAATTTACAAATTTGACAACGTGTTTTACCATAATTCCTCGTACCCCTATTCTCTTCCCTATGTCGTTTAAGTCTAGATTTCACCAATTCATCCCTCAAATTACGAGGTCTCCTAAATGCCACCATAGGTTTATCACGAAAAGTCTCTCTCATGTCGTCCGAAGCTTGAAACATATACCATAACGAGTCAACAATTTTTCCTACCCCTGATAACGCCGGATGGAAATTCATAACTAAAGCGATACTATCTAGATCCTTTCTTTTCTGACCTCTATCTTCAACAAGAAGGATCTCTCGACTCTTCCCTCTTGCTCGAACAAACTGAGAGTCCACATTCCTTTTTCTAAACCCTCTTTTATAGAGGGTAACCGTGTAGTTATAAAGTAACCGTGTTAATTATATGAAACGGAATTGGTTTTGATTGGATTGTTATATAAAGAAGCGGGGGAGAAGAGACGAAGGTTAGAGATTGAGTTTAAAGGAAAATGGAATAAGACGGTACGAAATGCAGAAACAGGGTGTGTTGAGAGGCTGGCAGGAAGGATTAAGGAGAAGAGAGATAAAATTAATCGTATCTTGAAAGAAAGAAGAAAGAAAAAAAGGGCGAAACAACTAAGTAAGAGACAACATGGAAGACCGAGACTGGCGGTAGATTCAACTGATAGGTTACAAAATGCTCTAACGGAGACAAGAGCCGATGCTGGCTATGGAAAAGAACGAATTACAGAAAGGGTGAAAACGAGTTTGAGAAGGGAGAAAAGCAACGGTGATTCGTTGGTGGATGAATTAAAATGGCACGATATCGGAATGACCGTGGGAAATAGGACTTCAGCTGGAGGAACCAGAAGCAAGAAGGATTAGAAGGGAAAGAACAGACTATATCGGGAAGTCCTAGAAAGAGGGCGGATTATTACGAAGAATCAGAGAACGAATTAGTACAGAAAGAGCTGGAGACTATTGAATGTCAAGGTACAAGTTCCGAGATGAAATGTAGGGATGGTTTTGTCAGTGAGCACGTGGTAAATCTCTCTGACCGTAATTTAGCATGGCTGAGATAAATGTTCTGTCTAAGGACTTGAATTTTTGCCGTCTGGGGAAATTAATAGATTTGAATTGAACAAGGATTTGTATGAATTTGCTCGAAGAATGAACTGTAAAGCTTATTTTAGGAAATATGAGGAGGGTAATTTGGATAGGAAGGATATGAGGTTTAAATGTAAGTCTAAATGGATGCCAGACGTGGTTGATACAGCCCTCAGCCTCTTTCTTGAGAATTTAGAACGGAGGATTCTTTCGATCAATGAAGGTGGTCGTAATTACTCTAATTTAGATAAGGAGGGGAGAATGACACTAAAGGATTTAAAAAGTTATGAAGATATTGTCATAAAAAGTGCAGATAAGGGTTCGGCAGTAGTGGTTTGGGGTAGAGAGGATTACTGTAGGGAAGCAAGTGAGCAATTAACTGATGAGTTAGTTTATGACAGAGTTAACGATAATCCCTTGGGAAGAGTGACCACCTTAATTGATGAAAAACTTAGGGAATTGGTCGGGGCTGGAAAGATCACGGAAGAAAATCGGAGGTATCTTAAAGGTAAAAATGTGGTTTTAGGTCATTTTTACTTGCTACCTACGATTCATAAAAGAGTTATGAATGTACTTGGGAGACCAGTAGTGTCAAATTGTGGTACTGCTACTGAGGAAATTTCAGAGTTTGTGGACTTTCATCTTCAGCCAGTTGTGTCGTGTTGCCTAATGTTATTAAAGATACAACCAATTTTCTCATGAAATAAGAGAGTTTGGGGGATATACCGGAAGGACCATTAATTGGCACGATGGATTTTATTGGGTTTTACCCTCATATCCCTCATGAGGAAGGTTTAAAGAGTTTAAAAGAAATTAGTCAGGAATTTAAAGGGGAAGTTGATTTAACAGAATGGTATATTGATGAACAGGATTTGACTTAGCAAGGCTGGTTTTAGAGAATAACTATTTTGAGTTTGATGATAAGATTTATTGGCAGAAGCTGGGGACAGCAATTGGAACAAAGTTTGCCGCTGCATTTGCCAATATATTTATGTCATATTTAGAGCGAAAAATGTTAAAGGATTGTAATTTAAGACCGTGGGTGTGGTGGAGGTTCTTGGATGACGTTTTCTTTATTTGGCTATATGGAAAGAAAAGGTTATTAGTATTTTTTGAATATGTTAATTCTAATCATCAAACAATAAAATATATGTGGGAATGGTCAACATCTGAATTCTATTATTTAGATGTTAAGTTTAAACTTAAGGGTGGGAAGATAAATACTGATGTGTACTCGAAACCAATGGACACACATCAGTATTTGGACTTTAAATGTTGTCATCCGAAGTGTGTGAAAGAAGGTATCCCCTATGGACAGGCTCTTAGGTTAAAGGGGTTTGTAACTCGGAAGAAGTGTTAGATAATAGATTAAACGAACTACACGGTTACCTTCTAAAAAGAGAGCTTAGAAAAAGGAATGTGGACTCTCACAAGAGAAAAGAGTCGAGAGAGGTTTTTTGTTCAAGATAGAGGTTAGAAAAGAAAGGATCTAGATAGAATCCATTTAGTTATGAATTTCCATCCGGCGTTACCGGGGATAGGGAAAATTGTTGACTCGTTATGGTATATGTTTCAAGCTTCGGACGACATGAGAGAGACTTTTCGTGATAAACCTATGGTGGCATTTAGGAGACCTCGTAATTTGAGGGATGAATTGGTGAAATCTAGACTTAAACGACATAGGGAAGAGAATAGGGGTACGAGGAATTGTGGTAAAACTCGTTGTCAAATTTGTAAATTGGTTAAGGAAGGGGATAAATTTTATGATAAAGGTCAGACTTATCATATAAATTATTCCTTTGACTGTGATAGCGGAGGAGTAGTTTATCTGATTAAATGTAAAAAAATGTTTGAAGCTATATGTTGGAAGTACAATCACTGCACTTCGGACAAGGTTTAACAATCATAAGAGTAGTATGAGGAGATATGAAAGAGGACAATTGAGGATTCCTGGGGAGCATTTGTATGCCAATTTTTTTGATGAGAGCGGCGTTGGTTTGGCAAATGTAGAAGTGATGATTATTGATAGGACTAATGTAAATGATCCAACTCAAAGAGAAGGTTTTTGGGCGTACAAATCAGATTCCTTTGTCCCCAAGGGATTGAATATAAGAGACTTCATGTAAATTAGTGAGATTTTTGTAAATAATAAGGTAATGAATTAGGACGAGAATATAAAAGACGCCAGTTGGCAGAACATTTGCTGTACCTTGAGAAAGGGGCAGGACCCCGAAACGTTGGTTTTTAAGTAAATAAAGGTTTAAACTGAGTTCTTGATCAAAACATATATACATACATACACACACACATATATATATATATATATATACATATATATATATATATATATATGTTGAATCTGCAGACGTACGTTTAGCTGTACTACAGCTCATCAGTGCAGCTCGGAACGAACTTGGATTGATAATCCAGGCATCTTATGAGATTTCTTGAAAGCGGTTCTCCGGATTTGCGGTTATGGTCTTGAGCTTTCAACTCGATCCATCGAGCAGACGTCAGAGGTGAATAAACAAACAAACAACAAACGCAACGAATTAGCAACACCCCAACCTATCAGATGTTCACAAAGACTGCTGACACAAATTCTTGCGGGCAAAAACTCCCATTCACTTCTGACGACGGCTCGATGAAATGAGTTAAAAGCTCAAGACCAAAACCGCAAATTCGGAGAACTGCTTTCAAAAAATCACATATATATATATATATATATATATATATATGTATGTATGTATATATATATATACTGGCAGTCAAAAAGAACTGCTCACTATTGGTGCAGATAGCAGCAGTAGATAATATCATAACATAGCTCAAAAAAATCAGGAAAACAAACAGAAGAGAAAGTGTTTAATATTTAGTGGAGCCTCCTCTGGCTCTGATGAGAGTTTCACACCTGTGAGGCATGCTGTCTATTAAATCTGTTAGTCTTTCTGGTGGGAATGCTTCCCAAGCCGTATTTACAGACGTCCACAGTTCTGTGAGATTTCTGGGGTTGTGATTTTGAACCATAGCTTTTATCTGGTCCCACATATTTTCAGCTGGATTGAGGTCGGGTGACTGCGCCGGCGTATCCATCACAGATATTCCTTCCTGTTTAACCCAGTCCCGGACTTGCCTGAAGGTGTGGGATGTTGTATTATCCTGCTGGAGTATCCAGCCATTGAACAGGTGAGTGGTTAGGATGAACGCATTCTGGAGGAGATCGATGTATCCTACCCCAGTTAACTTTCCATCCATTTTCGTGAGAAAGCCAACACTTCTTTTAACGCATCCCCAGACCATGATCTCACCACCTCCATGTTTCACAGTTGGCTTGTTGCAATCTTCCTTCAATTCTTCCCCAGCCATTCGTCTGACATAGACTCGTCCATCACTCCTAAAGAGAAGAAACCTGAGCTCAAAGCTGAAAATGACTCGGGACCGCTGTTCAGCAGTCCAGTCCTTGTACGCCCGCGCAAATTCTAGGCCAACCTTCTTGTGACGAGCAGTAGGGATGGTTTCCTTCTTGGTTTGCGGCCGTTCAGACCAGCCTTTCTCAACTTTCTTTGGATAATGGACGTAGAGTCATTCACACCATGTTCAATCTGCATGTCTACTTTAATCTCAGGTACAGTCTTGTAGCGATTTGACTTGCTTTTTGCCACTATGATTCTGTCCTCTTTTTTCCTAGTCTTCCTTTTTCGTCCAGGAATCTTCAAATCTTTCACATTTCCGGTCAGTCTCTGCTTCTTCAAAATATCTCTGAATCTTCTCTGGCTACAGTCAACTCGATCAGCAATCTCTCGTTTTGAGAAACTTTCCTCTGATAAAGCCAGCACCTTCCCTCGATTTTCAAAGCTGATCCTTGGCCTTTGACCCATGATTTCGCACGTTGCTTGAAATTTCTGTTTCACCAACAATTTTAAGCAATCTCCTATTGAACCTTGAATACAGCTAGATTTCCCTTAAAAAAACTGCTTAAAATGACTAAAGCTCTCTGAAAAGTTGTCGACTTCGCCTCGGGAATTATTCAGCAATAGTTGGCGAATAATTGTTAAATATGAATTTTTTGTATCGGTTTTTATGTAGGGACAGGTCTACGAAATGTTGAGGATGGAAATAACCTTTTTTTAATATATGGAAAATAATGAATATTTTTAAATATATGTATGCATAAAACAAATCAGAGATAAACCTTTGGTCAAACTTCAGCTTAACGTTTCAGGGATCTACCACTTTATCAAATGTACAAAATACAAAGACAGAATATTTTTGATAATACGAACAATTAATAATACTCAAAAAAATCGCTAACATTTAGCCGTTCTGGTACAAAGAAGTTGAGCCCGTAAGCCCAAAATATTTTCCTTTTTGTTGGTTCATTAACATCCATTTTATTAATTATATTATAAAGAATACCATCTAATCCCCTAATAGGTCGTAAGGGACATTTGAATTTGCAAAAAAAGATGTTTGTATTATTGCTTCAAATTTCCAGGATAAGACGATCATGTTTTCAATCTGCATTGTTTGTTTAACCGGATGTACATGACTGCACTCCTTACAAACAAACCCCAGAAATTTATCCCAGAAAAAGAACGATAACTTATAGCATTAAAGATATTAAGATACCCCGACGAGATTTTAGATGCAGATATTTAGAAATTTTCGCTAATTAGAAAGAAACTATACTTAAGCATGGTAAGAGGATATTAACTCTATCAAATATTTGCAAGTAAAGTATACATTAGTAGGCATTAAAACTAGTTTATTGCTGATCTCTCTTCCACCTATAGTGGGTATTTTAAAAAAATATGAAAAATTACCTTAATTCTTAAACAGCATTCGTCTTCTACCGAACCTTCAGGAAAATTTATTTTCAATTTGCTCTCATTTCCAAACATTTTCGAGTAAACGAAGAGCTTTCCAGGTCGGACAATGATGCTTTCGTATTTGATTCTCGTCACCACAACCAATGTACAAGTTTCCTGAATGGTAGCTTGTGCAACTGGCAGACGTTTAGTAATGTAACTAAAGTTTGCTAAAATTTCTTGAGAAAGGCCTAAAACGAAGCATAAATCCTTCAATGAGAAATCAGAAGTGCAATAACAAGCACAGGATATGATGGTCGAATACGATTGTTTGTTCTAATGTATCCGATTAACTCACTGGCGACATCAGCGAGGTAATCAAAAGCCGAAATTTTGCTCTTGAGACAACATTGCATACGCCAGGACAAGCAATCATTAACGACGATAGTGATTAAAGAACGAAGAATTAATAATAGTAAACTAACCGTTTATGCAAGGAAAGACTGGTTAAATGCTTATAAGAAGTCACAGTTAAAAATCAGTTTTTTTATATAGATCATTCTTTTTACTTATTGCAAATAATATGCTACGTAAAAAGCCGAAAGGTTGAAATCCTAATAAGGCTTTATACCGGAAACCCTAATGTTGCGACCTTAGGTCTTTCATCAGAAACTGAAACGAAACTGATGCTTATTTCGCCTTTGAGTGAAAAATCCTTTCAGTAACATAAGACTATTTCTCTGTAGTCAGCTTTACAGTGGTATAGTACGAGTTCTCACGCTTGAACTTCCTGATGAACTAAACCAATCGACAGTGTCGGATGTAGAAAGCCGGGTCTGCACAATTATCGGACTAGATAGAGATAGATAGATAGATCGATGTTTTATTTGGTAAAACTTGCTGCCATAGGCTGAATTATGTTTACATTACAAACTGGATTCACCTCTACTATGTTACACCAGTTCTACAATTTACCTGCAACTAACGAAATTCTAATGTTAAGTGTTATTCAATCCAAAATGCTAAAATTGATTAAGATTCTAATGCGTTTGAGATAAAACTGTTTTTAAAACGGTTCGTTCTGAAGTTTACATTGAACTAATGTTTGGTCCTAAGATCGGTAGCATAGGTGTTTCGAGGAGGGAGAAATTCGTGACGTTTGTGGTTTTCGTCACTCATGATATCCAGAAAAAGATTATTCGTTATCTTTTGTCTTCTGGTACTGAGGTGTTGGAGGCCAGTAAATATCAGCGCATCTGCATATGAAGTCCAAGGGTAGATTATTTTCAACGCTCTTTTTTGAATCATTTCCAGGTCATTGGATAGGTAGTTGGAAAGGCTGTTGTGAAAGACTGGGCATGCATATTCCAAGATTGGTCTAATACATGTGCTGTAAAATAAAATTAATTCCTTAATCCCAACTTTGGCTCGTTTGAGTTGTGACAAAAAGTACAATCGCTTTCTTGCTTTCACGATGGTTTGATAAATGTGATCGTTCCATTTTAAAGTGTTGGAAGCGGTTAATCCGAGGATTTTTGCACACGGAACCACCTTCAAAGGGGTGTCGTTCACAATAACTGGGTTGAAAGTAGTACTTGGTTCACCAAAGCCAATACGTAATCCTTTGCATTTCTTTTCATTCAATTGAAATTTTAATTCAGAGATTTGGGTTAATAGATCATTAACTGTGGTCTGGATTCTGCTTTCGCTGCGTTTGCTGACTAATTCATCTACAGTTGTGTCATCTACGAACTTCCACATGTCACCACAAGAGACTGTTAGTTTATCGATCATTATTAAATATAGCCATGGACCTAATTTTGTACCCTGTGGAACTCCGGCGGGAACTTCAGCCAAATCAGAGTAATCCTCTTGGTTTAGTTTTACCCTTTGTTTTCTACATGTGAGAAAATCTGTAATCCGGTTGACAACCCAATGCGGTAAATTATGTGTATGGAGTTTGGTAACCAATAAGCCATGATCTATCAGGTCAAAAGCCTTTTTAAAATCAAATAAGATAACTCTGACCGTAGCACCAGTTCCATCGGTAGAACAATTCCAAGAGTGTAACATACTTAAAAGTGTAAACGTCGGGCTAGATTTTGGAATTGTGCCAAATTGATTAGGATCAATTCTTTGGAGTACAGTTGGTTTAATGTATTCTTCTACTATATAATCCTCTGCTATTTTGGAAATGATGGGTGTTAAGGATATTGGTCGTAGATGTTTATTTACCTCTCGAACGGGTTTTTGTTTCGGAATTGGAACGATAATCGCGTGTTTCCATATCGAAGAGAGACGCGCTTCTTTATAGGATAGATTCAATATGTCTGAGATAGGTAATACTAAGATATCAGCGTTTTCCTTCAATACCCAAGCTGGAATGCCGTCTGGGCCGCTAGCTTTATTTGGGTTTAAGCTTACCAGGTGTTTAAAGACAGAGAACTCGGACGTACTCGAGGAAGGTTACATGGGCTCGAGGAAGGTTTGATTTATTAGATTGGCAAGGTGGTACGGAGTGATGGGTGTTTGGCCAGTCCTACATTCTAGGTTTTGCAATAAAGACATCGAATCTTCGCGATTGGTGACCTGTGACGCCAAACCACTAAGCTTTTTGACTTCCTTCCACCAATTAGACGGCGAGCATTCTTTTAGGTGTTTTACTTTTGACTTATAAAACTTCGATCGACACGATTTACGCTCGCGGTTTACTCGATTTCTTAGAGTTTTGAATAGAAATGTATTTCCTTAGGCTAGGGCCTTTTGACGACGGTGAATTGCTTCTTTCAGAGATCGAGACATCCAAGGCGGTTCGTTACAATATTTTATTTTCGTTGTAATGTGAAGTAACGAGTCTAATCCGAACTTAATTATTGACCCTAGCATCCGTGTTTTTCCATCACAAGTATTCTCCGTAGCGAACGACTTGACATCAACTTTTTTCAAAAAGGTACTCATCGCAAGACGTTTTGATGGTCTTAGGTCTCTGGATTTCGCACAAATTTTTGGTTTTGGAATTTGCTGTCTTTCTAAAGGTTGGACTTCCACAATTACGTGGTCAGAAAGGTCGAAAGCCGCGTGTTTGATTGGGTCATTATAAAAATCGTTCATATTGGTGAAAATTAAATCTAGCCGATTCAGACCTCGTGTTGGAAATTTTACGAACTGTCGGAGTTTAAAACCGTTGGTTATTCGAGATGTGTGTAATTTATTAAAATCACCAAGTAGAATTATTCCGCTATTAGGGAATTTGGTTTCAATTGTTGTTAATGACTCATATAGATAATTAAATAATATAAACACAGCATTCTCTGTTTCCTTTCAAATAGGCAAGCAAGAAATTAGCGGAAAGGTTATGGTCGTTTTTACTGTCAAACCAGTCTGAATTCATTGTAGGGAAATTGTTTGTTTAAACTAAGACTTGTTTAGTTCTTTTCATTGCGGACAGGTCTTTCACTATTTGCATTGGTCAATGCAGAAAGGAGTTATACTCCAACCATATGGCCTCTCTGAGATCGATACTGTACTGTACATCTTTCCTAAGTGTGCTTACTGCAGGATTGGATCAACGTTAAGAAACAATGACCGTAGTTGTTATTCAACAAATCAAATGAAAAGGGGAGTCTGGACCCTTTTATTTCTCCCAGAAATTCGCCACTGATCTACCTTTGCCTAAGATTTCTTGTGTCCAGATCTTGGGATAAAAGCCGTTTTCCATTTCACGCATGGAGAATCAGAACGTATGGAACCACACCGAAGAGCATGGGCTTTACTCGAATAGACTGCGCCGCAGACTGTCTAAATCTTGGTGAATACGGTCTGCGAATTAGTAGGCGAATTCTTGTTCTGGTCTGCTGTTGATACCTGAATGTGTATGGTAGGCCATTATTAGCTCGGCCTGAAAAAATTAATCTTAGATGGCATCTGACTTGGTACTCACAATCCTCAATGCGATTTGAGGCGAGCACGAGAGTGTATTTATTGTTACCGTTACACACGAGGGGACATGCACTCTTAATTCGTGGATTTGCCTACGTCTTTGGTTTTTGAGAGATCTTGAAACCTAAGTAGAGATACCTTGCTGAAGTAAGACTAACATTTAATGTTGTAGGAGAATTAAAGAGTCAGCCTTTTTAACTGTCGCGCATTTGAGAAGATTTATATGCAAGGATTGTCTTGATAAGTTAAAGAAATGTAATCAAGGGTTTGTTAGTTAATTGAGAGATATTGAAAGCACGTTTTAACGGGTATAAGGATCAAGGGACACGGTAAAACGTCTTTTAAAACACCAAAGAAATACGGTTCAGAAGATACAACACCAATCAAAGCAACATTTTCCGTCTTGCCTCCAGTATAAATCTGCTCGAATGCGTGATCTCAAACGGCAGACTCTTTAACGCTCATGTAAATTAAATGTTCCTCTTCCTTGAACAAAGTGTCTCTCTTGACGTTTCACAATCTCTCAAAAACATAAGACGCACGGAAAGCTCAATGAATTATCAATGCATGTTCATTTGTGTGTAAAATCTTAGTAAACACTTTCTGACGCTTGCTGGAAGTCTAAGGACAGTAAAAAACCCAATCAGAAGCCATCTAAGGTTGAGCTTCAGTGCGAGGCAATTCTGATCTACAACATATAATCAGGTAGTCAACAGGAGACCAGAACAAGAATTCGGTCGCTAATTCGCAGACCGCATTAACCAGGTTTTAGATTGCCTGCGGCATAAACTATTTCTGTTATTTGCATATGCTCAACCAGGCAGTCCTCCACGCTTCGGTACCACACGACTGAAGTAAAAAATAAGAATCAGGTGCGCTTATTGGATTCATCACACATGTATACAGGCGTAGCTAACTCACTTTGGCTGAATGGTATTCGATAAATTTGCTCGACTTTCGCGCACCTTGTTCTATTTTACCGGATCAAATGTTTGCCCGAATTCAATGCAAACAAGGTCGATTTCTACCCAAACTTTCCGGTATTTGTCGACTTTTGCTCGATTTTTGGGTTTTTTAGCAAGACGCCCAGTTTGCGTTTACTCGGACTATCTGATTGTTGGGAATTCAAGCAAAAGAACATATGAGGCTTCAGGGCTTGTTAGGAAAATGAAAAAAAATTACGCACACTTGGTTGGGGGGCCCTCCGTCCTAAAACAACCTAGATCACGTGACGTCTTGCCCAAAATGGTAATGCGATCATTGATCACTATGAAAATTAGACACATCCCGGTGCACATATGAAATAAATGAGATGCACTCCCTCAAATGTGTACAAAATGTTCCCCCTAATGATTCCCTGGAGCCCCATCAATGCCTCCACTCCACCACCGGACTGATTGTACCACCTGTGAGGGTTCTTTAAAGTACAAGTAACTTTCTGATGAATTTAATTTGGGGAAGGTTTGTATCTTAAATTCCCCGGGTTTTTTTCGGGATGTACATTTTTGCTACGAAGTGATCCTGTGATTTTTCGCCTCAGTCCTTCTAAAGGCAACAACAGTTTGACTATAATACCATGAACTTTTAACTATTAGACGGATAATAAAAATAAAAATAAAAACACAGAAACGGAGCCGAAACCTAGACTCGGCCTACCACTGGTAATCCGAATAAAAACGTTTGGGCAGTCCGACACCCCCTGGTTGAGATACTCTTGGGTGTATTGATGGTCCGACAGTCCGTTCTTGCAAAAGTAATTTCAAAGGCACATTTCTCAATCAGAAGGAAAAACATATTGATGTGACAAAAAGCTGCATAAGAGTTGTTTCATTTTACTTGGGCTAACGCCAGAAGATTTCACTCGTCAAAGGGAGTGCTCCAGCCGGGAGATATTTAATGCCTTCTCTGAATCGTAGTTCGTCTTTCGTAAAGGTAAAAATACTTTACAAGCACCTCGTGGTTTTTACACTTTTCTCAAGTCTGGCAATATTCCGCATGCTTGGATAAGGTCCAAACACGGAAATCCATTTGGTATTTCTTAAATGAGTTCCTCTAGAAAAGAAGAATGAATTACGCAAATCTAGAGACCTGGACGCCGTTAAGGACGACCAGGAGAACTCTTCTCGTATTAATAAGATTGCGAACTGGAATCCACGACAATTGGAGGAATAAGCCAAATGAAGTACCTTAGGTACTTTGCAGAAAATCAATATAGCAGCTAGTTATTTGAACTTTAGTAACTCTTTCAACAAATCGTTATTGGCATTACCTAAGATGGTACAGCAACAGAGTAAATGAGTATATGTCAAAACATAATAGAATTGAATTCGGCATTGATGAGTAAAGGTCACAGTGGACATGTTTGTGAAGATGTTAAAAGTTTTATACACAATAATATGATGATCCTACTAAAGAAACTGATCAAAGTTGAGTTTTTTTTACATACTCTAACTGTAACTGCAAAAAATTTTCGTATGCGTTTAATTTCGGACAAAAATATGTCCGAAAATAAAACGGTCCTAAAATTTTAGGAGGCCGAAATTTCTATCGAGCGATACTTTTAGAGCCTTATAAAATTGACTTTTTTGTCTAAATATGACAAACTTACAGAAGTAACAGGTTCAGACATAATTTAAAATGACACTTGGTGACAATGTGATGCTAGGTTCAATTTCTTTTTATATTTGAATACAATACGGAAATGTACAAGAAAAGAGAATTGATGATGCGAGTGCTACTGTTCGTCAATGTTTGAAGAGTGGTACGCGAGCGAAATCGCTAAACACAAAGATATAGGGGTGAATGTCTATGCCATCAATGTCAATACCAAATTGTCCGAGTTGAAATCAATCCATGGGTAATATGGCTTATTAGCTTGTACGATAACTTGCAAAGTAAACCCGGGATGGTTAAAATAAGGTTTAAGTTGAGTGGAATTCAAGAAGTGGGTTATGTTGACCGTGTACCAAAGGATGATATTACAGATCTTGATTAATCGCATAGTACAAGGAACATGTATTTATTCAATTTATGACTCATCTTGCGGTTTAAGGTTGATCAGAATTCATGCCCAACGTTTTGTTTGAATACTTAACTTTTAGTTTCTATCTTCAAGAACGGCATATAGATATAGATGTAGATATACAGTAGATATAGATATAAATATTGATATAGATATAGATATTGATATAGATATAGATATAGATATAGATATAGATATTGTGTAACAATGTTCAAATTTAATTTAGATGTCACATTTCACATCAGTTGTCGCATTTTGCATTACAAACATTGTTAAATTAAAGCTTATTTGTTGCGTTAGCATTTATCCGAACTTACATGCGATAGAAATAAACATTCCTACGTTACTGCTTGAAATTTTGTCTGAAATATGTTCGAAATGAAATATATAAGAGTCCGATTTTATAGTGCATCACGCCATATAGGCAGATACATTTTTGATTCACATTTTGACGTATTGCATTTCAAGTTTGAGGGAAGCGTAAACAAATGGGAAAGTAGACCTCGTACGTCTTACGAGTAGGCTTTTGAATGTATGTACTAATCATTAAATGAATCAATAAATGAAATAATGAACGAATGAACAAAGGATGGAAGGAAGGAAGGAAGGAAGGAAGGAAGGAAGGAATGAACGAGCGAACCAATGAACGAACAAATGAATAATCAAATCAATCAATCAATCCATCTATAAAAACTTTAACTGAAAAGGGTAACACAAGTTAACATGCACAGATTAACATTCTGTGGCACTTCTAACCATATTATTCAATTAAGATGATAAACTAAGCGTCTTGTCCACTTCAGTAATTGTGTTGTGTAGTTGGTTGAAGCAAGATATAATGTAAATAAATACCTTCAGATTTACTAATTCTCGTTGTTTTCAAATCATTCTTTTCCTGTCCCAGTTGCTGAACAGTTAGGTCGTAGTAGTCGGTATTGGCCCCTTTTTCAACTGCCGAGTGAGACAAGAACACTGTGACAGGTTTCTCAAAGACAAATCCTTGAGGCTGTATCTTGATAATGCTACTGCAGAAAACCTCGCCTTTCGTCGGCTTAACTGGGCAGTCGTTATGTCTTACAAGTGTGCATGTGAAGACAACCGACTCTGACACTGCCTGCTTAGGGAACTGAATAAATACACTGGCCGTGGAGAAGGCAACACCACCTCCTTGTTCATCAATCATAAATCTATGAGAAGGCAATGAAACATTAATAAACATGCCAAAAACATTGAACGTTATAACACATATGTAAAACAACGCCGCTTCTGATTGGCTGCCATGCATGCTCCATATCTTGATGGAATATGGGAAAAAGCGTGGGAAACCATTTCGAAAGAAAAAAAATTGTTGAGAAAATTACTATTAAACTGTTGAAAAAGGAAATAATTTCTTAAAAGGGGAAGAAAAACAATATCGACAGCTGGAAGTGGTTAAGTAGGTAGGTGGGCAGGCAGGCAGGTAGGTAGGTAGGTAGATAGATAGGTGGGTCGGTAGGTGTGTAGGTAGGTAGGTGAGTAGGTGGGTAGGCAGGTAGGAATATAAGTAGTAAGGAAGGCAGGTAACTTATAAAAGGTAGGTAAGTAACTTATAAATAAATATCAAATGAATGAATCAACTAAACACAAGAGGATGAAAAGGCACGTGAGTAGGTTTTAGTATAGTGGGTAGGTAGATAGGTAGCAAGGTTGGTAGGTAGGTAGGAAAAAAGATCGGTAAGTAGGTAGAATCCGGGCCAAAAATACTGGAGCAGCACTTTAAAATAAATACATTTTTGCCCTCCTCCTCCTCTTCCTCCTCCTCTTCCTCCTCCTCCCTTCAATGTTGCGAGTTTTTGGTCAATTCTTCGCTTTGCGTTTGACACAACTGGCATGGAGCTGGAGGAAAGGGAAAGCGAGCGATGTTTTCTCTTTCGTCTTTGAAACGGTTAGTAGAGAGCCATTTGCAACACTGTCCCAGTTATTATTGGCCAGGATTGCAGGTAGGTAGAAAAGTTAGTTAATTAGGTAGGTATTCAGGTAGGTAGGTAAGTCGGTAGGTGGTAGGTAGGTAGGTAGGTGGATAGATAGGAAAGTAAGTAAGTAGGTATTCAGATAGGTAGGTAGTAGGTAGGTAGTAGGTAGGCAGTAGGTAGGTAGGTAGGCAGTAGGTAGGTAGGTAGGCAGTAGGTAGGTAGGTAGGTAGGTAGGTAGGTAGGTAGCTATGCAGGAAGCTAGGTAAGTAAATAGGTAGCTAGCTAGCTAGGCAAGTAGATTAGTAGGTAGGTAGGTAGGTAGGTAGCTAGCTAGCTAGCTAGTTGAGTATATAGGTGGACAGCTAGGTGGGTAGGCAGGTAAGTAAGTAGCTAGCTAGCTAGCCCGGAAGGTGGGTAGGTAGGTAGGTCGGTAGGTAGGTAGGAAGGTGGGTAGTTAGGTAGGCAGGTCGGTCGGTAGGTAGGTAGGTAGGTAGGTAGGTAGGTAGGTAGTTGGGTGGGTAGGTAGGTAGGTAGGTAGGTAGATTGGAAGATTGGTAGGTAAATTGGTACTTACTTACGTAGGTGCTTTTGAACGTAGGTACCGTAGTGGGTCGGTAGGTAGGCAACGCAAAAAGTTCGTAACTGCCATGACTGATTGGAAACAATTCTAACGTTTGGAGTATTAAGCTGGTCCTGTTTCAGAACACGTTTCACTCTGACGAAGGGTCTTTATTCCTAACGTTTGAATTATTTGCAATCATTTACGAAAATTACCAACCTTTGAACATTTTACGGTATTTTACGGTATTTTACACTGTCTACGTAGTATCCTATCTTTATATAAGTAAGCAGGTACGTAGGTAGGATGGAGGGATGTGGGTAGGTAGGCAGGTGTAGGTAAGACATGGGTGGATCATAAGTGGAAAAGAAAACACAATTGAACATATTTTGGGCATATTAGCACGCTAAAGAATTAATGGAGGAATAAAGATACTTATACGAACGTGATTTGTTTTGGCATAGTATCCTGTTCTTTCTGTTCTTCTTCGCGTTCCTTCCTTGGCTCTAATTCTGTTTTGTCTATTCAAATGAAACGAAAAAAAAACTGACAAGTTATTCCGGGCAAAATTTGGGCAACACTTTTAGCCACGGACCATATTTCCTTGATACAAATCTGGCAAGTAATGTAACATAACGTACTAAATAATAAGCAAAAGTACTAACATTTGATTGAGAAAATTGGACCTCAAAGTAGCTTCGTTTTTTCTCCAGCTAATTCACTTATTGGTGAGAAGAAAATATTTTGCGTACCCTTGGCTATGATTGATATTGATGCTTCAAAGAACGGATATGTAATGACGAAAACGCATGGCGAATTTCAGTTCAAAATAATTTTAAATTGCCGATGCACAAAGCTGCATGGCAAGAAAATATTTTTCTTCATTATTCGCAAATAAACATGACTGACTTTTGAAAAATTTTTTGAGAGTTACACTACTAGCTGCACAGGTATTCACCATAAGAGAATGACTTTTGGGCTTTTTCAAGTTTTCGTAAAACTCATTTTGCAAATGCGAAAATTCTTCTTGGCTGGTATTGGGAAGAACGCTTCATGTCTTCAATGACATTTTTGAAAACTACGACGATTCCATATCGGGACACTCGCTATATTTTTGCATACTTACATCATACAAATGGAAATTCACGTTTCTTTTATGGGGAATCTACCTACATTCGTAGTCATATCCAGAATAGTTTGAGATAGCTGAACAATTTTCCTAAGTTTTACGCATCTCAAGCTTCACTTGGGCATAACTCCAAAATAGTTGTACTCCATACCTCAAAATGAGGTAGAGATGGAAAGCAACAATGGGTGTTCAAGCTTGTATGGTAACATCAGAGGCATTTTATATTTCCATGGCAACATGAGTAATTGAAAACCTCAAAAACTCAGTTTTCTTCAGTTTGCAAAAAATCCTGTCATTAACTTTTTTTTCTTGGTTTGTACAAAGCTTGCTGTAAACAGATATTATCTAGTGATACCAATTTGATGACATTCTAACAATGAATTTTTAATATTTTTAAGAAAATAGTGAGCCACCCTTCAGCAAAAAATCCTGCGGAATTCCTCTGTTTGATTGAAGTTCTTAAACTTTCGCTTTAGAAATTACGAAGTTAATGAAAATTCTGCCCAGTTTCAGCAAATTCTAATGACTAGATTTCAAAAATCGTTATTTTATTCTATAGCAGGCGGCAATCGCAATTTTTCAAACTACGTTTGCTCAGCAATGCACCACGTGGAAGGCACGCTGTGTAGGTTTGATCCCTCGCGGAGCTAGCGAAGCAAGGAATCAACATCGAAAAAGTTTAAAGGTGGTACTCTGCAAAGCAGGGAGAAAGCAAGGTACACTCATTTGACTCTAATGAGGGGCTTTACCTCGAAACGTCAGTACCTTGTCTCGTTTTTCTAGCAGAGTACTGCCTTTAAACTTTCTATGTCGAAGCAAGGAGCCCATGCTTATGGTTAGTAAGTTACGTCTGTTGGTGTTTCGTTACAACAAAACATACACACTGATCTTCTCACAACGAGACAATTGTTGCAACAAGCAAGGAAAACAGGACTGTGGCAAAAGATAGAGGAAAGAAAAAGTTACAACCTTTTTTCGTTGAAACCTTATCGAGCCATCGTCACAACTCGAGCCCAAATTATCATAAACACTGATTAAACTTTTTGTTTCTTCATTCAGAATCTCTTACAGTAAAGCAGCTCTTTTTATTGCCAGGCAATGTTGGTATTAGAAAAATAAGCAAAAATTTAAACCGCCTTTCATACCCCGACAAGAGCAAAAGAAATAAGTTTTGCTGCCATGTTTTATACACGTTTAAAGCACGTGTCTCTCTCGCGACATTGGCTCACACACAATTTGTTGCTAAATACCGCTGGTCACGACCAGAAACTATGTTCAGCCATCTTAAGTCTGCGTGTAGTAGCATCACGAAAAAATAGGCACTATGCTCAATGTGTTTTGTCAGAGAGAAAAATTTGGCTTACTTCCCCGTTCCAAGCAAGATAAAATTCAGCTACATTTACCATTACCGTACAACATCACTAAGAAATGCAGCTTAATAACAGACGAATATTAACGTCTGTAGTGCAGATATAACTTATCACCAGCAAGATTACAATACACTTCAAGCTCTATCCAACCAAAATAGCTAACGAATTGTTTTTTTACTTGGCGTTCTTATCTTATAAAACAATATCGTCAAGTTTGTTCGAAAGCGTTCTAGTTTAAAAGTTAAGCCTGGCCATACAGTTTACAGCAATACCTGGTACTTCAATGAATGAAGTTCTTTGGCTAGCTTTAGCCTTACCAGCCTTTTCAACGTCATTTTGATCCTCAACGGATAAAGAGGTTGTTAAGACGCTTTTGAATTGACTATTATTCATGGAGTCATCTTTTGCAGCGGTAGATAGAAAAGTTGTTTGGCTGATGCTAGATCCAATAAGCTCTTCCGTATCACCTTGGTCCTCAAAGGATGTAGAATCTGTTTGACTAGTTTTAACTTGGCTGGACTCTCTGGCGTTTGGTTCCCTTTCTTTTGATACATATTCAGTTTTGCTGGTTTCAGCTTTGCTAAGAGTCTCAGCCTCCACTGAAGTGTCTACAGGGATTATATCGATATCAATTATTACATTCATGAATTAAAAATGCATACAAAAACAACCGTAAAATACTATGAAGCCAAGGAAAAATTGACATAGCAGTTATACTTTTGTTTCTCGAGATATGATTGTTTTTGTTAAGCCAAAAAAGAATATCTGTGAGTAATGTTTCGACTACTATACTCAGTGCTGCATTTATGAAACGACACAACAGCCGAGTGCTCTGGATCCTATCAAGTACTTTCGACGACTTTTTTAGTGACTCCTAAAACAAAGCTCTCAATATGTTAATTGACGATGAAATTTTAATGACTATTGTTGTCTGAGTTGCACTAATTTGACGACAAAATCTAAGGGAATCTAAATCTGATAAGTAGGTTAGACACGGTCATGATTTTCTTTTCAGTTTTTCTCGTGAATTTTTAACCCTTTCCCGGCTGGAGCTCTCCTCCTGACAAGTGAAATCGTCTGGAGTTGGCCAGAGTAAACTGTCCCTGGAGAAAGATTAAATAAATTTTAAATCCAGATTAAGTCGCTGATCGCAATATGAAAATGAGAGCCCAGCTCAAATTTCTCACCGAAAGAGACATCTCTTAACGATAGAGTAAAATTAAAGTAAACATGATTAAGAATATATTTTACTAACGTTTCCTCGCTAGTCGTGCGACATCTTCAGGCTAGGAATAAATTATATTTACATGCTATAGGATGATAACAAGCCATTGAGAAAGGAGGAAGGTGTGAGGACTGGAAACAGTGAAAAGAGAAGAGATATAAATCAAAACACGGCAAGGGCAACGGAGCGGATAGTTTCATTAAGTTTTACCGGTACACAGTTGGTCAAACTTCTATCGTCTTGTTTTCCTGACATCGACCTTCGCATTGTCTTGAAGCCAGCCAGGAGTCTGTCAGGTTTCTTTCAGTTTAAGGACGTAATCCCAAAGTTAATGAGATCGTATATAGTTTATAAATGTAAGTGTCAGTGCTGCGGAGCACTGTATTTTAGCCAAAGTTGCCGCCGTTTACACACGCGAATCTCTGAACACGTAGGGATTTCACTTTTGCGTGGAAAGAAACTGACCTGTTCTTCTTTTTCTGCCATCCAAGCCCACACCAGAACAACTTGCCACTCCATTTCTGTTGACGATTTTTCCATTTTGTCCTATTGCAATTCCGCTTCGGAATTGTTAATTAAGGAAAATCTTCTTAATTCTAAATTTAAGCCCGAACCTAATGAAACTATTCGCTCCGTTGCCCTTGCCTTGTTTTGATTTATATCTCTTCTCTTATCGCTGTTTCCTGTCCTCACACCTTCCTCTTTTCCCACTGGCTGGTGTTATCCTGTACTTTGTAAATACAATGTAATATGCTAACTTTCTGCATTCGTTCCTAGTCTGAAGATGTCGCGCGACTAGCGACGAAACGTCAGTAAAATATACCCTCAATCATGTTTACACTGGTTTCACTCCATTGTTGAGAGATGTCTCTTTCGCTGAGAATTCGGAGTTGGGCTCTTATTTTCATATTGTAGCTTCGCTTCCCCCCGCTATAAATCACTACTAACTATTTTGAAGACATGGATTAAATTATGAGACGGTCTTTCAAAATACACAAAACCCAGTCTAACTACATAGGCGAGTACACTTGTCCGGTGGGTAGTCCCTAAGATTTCGTCCATGTTAAAGATGCCATTTCCTTTCTTTGTTTCTAAATTTGTAGATTGTGCAGGATCGTTTGATGCTAAAGTAGTTCTCTCTTCATTCATTACACCATAGTTTGCCTGATATCTGGCAAAGATTTTGTCTGGCAAATACAATTGCAAAGCCATTGCGGACAATACAGCGGACTATATTTTTCCAACTTTTACACCGAAACATGACCCTTCTGCGACGGTTACCCTTCTGAAACCGTTTATATGGCTTAAATAAACAAAACGATGGCCCTGCTGCTAGGGTTACCCTCACAAGCTGGTAGGGTCACCCTCGCACTCAGGTAAACGAAACAAGGAAAGACAATAGACTAAGGTAACCCTCCTACAGGGTAACCCTTGTAAAAGTGTTATCCTACCACCATGTCAACAGGCCCTTCTCGGGATCACTAGGTGCAAATGGCATATGACAAATTACATTTTCAATGCTAAAAATTCTTTTTCATGCACGCTAAATAAAACAACAAAACGTTTTTTTGAATTCCTTTCAGTTTCAGCTTCGCTTCCATGATTTGTGCTATCTTTACGGATAAAGTCTACAAGAATGATAATGGTTCCATTCATTTTACGGACTTCAAAAGCATTCCAATTTCACATTAAATGCATCACTACATTAAATATGATCATGTGCATGGCTCAAGACTGCATTCATTTGAATTTATGAAAAAGGAATTTAAGAGTTTCTTAACCTGAATATAAAAATCAATGCCCAGTATAACAAGTGGAATAAATCCATGAGCACAAACTCACATGAGCACAAAAAAGTTTTTAAATTTTTTTTTAATGCTTATCTTTCATTTCATCTCGCAACATCTTCAGAACTAGAGTGACAAAATATTCGAGGAGAATCAAATTTATATTACAGTCAAGGTAGAGACACATCGAATTACAAAGATGACACTTGAAGGCATCACCAAAAAAACTAAAACAGAGAAAGAGTGATGGAACTAAAATGAGAGTTAAGAGGTTTAATTTCTTTCAATCTTTTTATCGTTTATGCTCATGTCCTTATTCGAAATACTTTTAGATATTGGGTATACAATCTTGCACCAGAGACAAGTTTCGCTACCAGGTTTCAAAGGACGGAAGGTTTTAATGTCTAGCAAAATGTAAGGCTGTCCACTTGACAATTATCCGTCTGCTACATCAGAAGTGCATGACAACTCTTTGTGACATGGTTACTGTATGGATTTGGTTCTTCAAAGTTTGCCTAACTTTTTATTAGAAGATAACGCTCAATCAAAACACACAAGTTCAGCAACTCAAAGAATGGATAGCGCTGTCTTCTTGCTATGTCCAACCGGTTAACGTTTTGCTGAACAACGAAACTGTCTACTCATTTCTGTTTAGCCAGGAGAAATGTTATCCACGCTCTTAAAACCAACCAACCAACCAACCAACCAAGAGTATTAAATGAAGGTCGGTGTAGCCCAAGGAAGTTTCATTGAGAATTAGTAAAAGAACTCGAGAGCATTGCCATTCCTCTTTGGAAGTGATTTCCCTCGTAGAAAGAACATTTTACGTTAATGTCATCACCATGTTTGGTGAGTTTTAAGCCAGTTTGATGCACATTTCTATTTTTGCGCGTATTTTCAATAATACGTAGAGGTTTCTTGAAAATTTGAGTTCAGTATTATTAACTTCATGTATACGAGACATATCCAAACCTATAAAGATTGTTTCCACTCACAAGTTCACAATAGTCGTGATGGTGAGACAAACTAAAGAAGTTACGATTAAAAATACACTGTTGTGGTACGCATGAATGCTTGCTATGACGTCACGTTAATACGGTCAATAACAAGGGCTTCCAAACCTCGGCTACGCCAAGGAGTTTTGAGAAGGGTAAGCGAGAAACCTGCTCAGCAAGCGAGTTTTTTGTCCCCATCGTCGACGGCTGTAGTTACTAAACCCTGCTCGCAATTTAATCAGAACAACTCTCTTTTGTTGGTCATCCTTTTCCTTTGCAGGAATGTGTGAAAATATTTCTCGTGACTCAATCAAAAAAGATCTGAGATTGAAAATTTTGTAAAAGTATTGTGACACTTGACTAATGATTATTAACAGCGCTCACTAGTTTTTAATGATCATGTAATTGACAAAGTTAATTAAGAAAATCATGTCAAAAACCTTTTTCCGAAAATGAAGCATATTGCTTCAAGGAGACTAAAGTTAAAAAACTGATCACTGTGATCAGCATCCGAGTTCTGTAACATTAATTTCCTCTTTTGGGAGAGAGTATCTCAATAAAGTACTCGTGTAAGTTCCCCAGCGGTGGGGCTACCAGATAGCTCGGAGTCACTACCTCCTTACGTACTATTAACAACTATTATTGGGACGAAATATGGGGGTACACAAAGAGTTTGTAAAAGATGCCAGAGTCACGTAGAAAGAAACAGGTTTCGATCCCCAGGTCAATACATATATACATTTCATACACAAAATATTAATTACTAAACAAAACGTATAGCAAACAATGTGAGTTACTATGTATGCGGCGCAACTGTGGAAGAATGATGTCAATTGCTCCAATGATAAGATTAATCGAACACCCAAAAATACTATGCCATCTTTATCAAGAAAATCGTGTCTTTTTGCAATACTAGAGATCGGAAATGCCTTTTTGTAGCGTCTTCAACGCTCAAAATTAAAAAAAAAACCAATTTCTGGGCAGTGCAAAAAACGTTTGAACTTTATTTCCACTCGGAAAACCTGGCTCCATTAGTGATAACTGCATCCTACTTAAAAAGAAGACTATACAATAAGAAGTGTTCGGAAAAGACCTTCACCGTTTAACGACTCTGAGATTATATCAAACCACCGAACTGAGATGATCATAACATTAAAATCACTGCCATAATTAGTTAAGCTGTTTGATTTTTCCTTTTTTAAATATCTTACGAATTCCCTTGATGGCAACTCGGCTGGACTCAATGAGCTGATCAAAATAAGGCTTCGTAGCACCAATTGGCTCTTCCAGCGCACATACTAGACATAAAAATTGACTAAGTTCAACATACTTTTGCATTGATTTTGAAACTAAAATGAAACTATTTTGCACTTTTTACCTTATCTAACACTGTCTACGCAATATTCTATTTTTGTATCCTTGAAAGCTGTATTTTATTTAAAAAGAAGATGACAAGCTAAGAAGTGCTCGGAAATGACCATCTACGTTTAACAACTTTGGGATAATATCAAACGACCGAGCTAAGACTATCATAACATTGAAATCACTGCTATTAGTGCTAAATGAAATTCAACCATTTATTTAGACTTGTTTTAAATATCTTGTCAATTCCTTTGATGGTAAGTTGATTGGGACTCCTCCCCCTCAATGAGCTGATCAAAATAAGGCTTCGTAGCACCAATTGGCTCTTCCAGCGCACATACTAGACATAAAAATTGACTAAGTTCAACATACTTTTGCTTTGATTTTGAAACTAAGGTGTATTGTTCGACCAGGACTGTAGTTAGCATGTCAAAGTTGGGGGGTTAGGGGTGGGTGCCGATCGAAAATACCCAAATGACAAAGATTTTTGTCCGAATCTCTCCGATTAGTAGTCTGTAAAGTGCCGATTCTGCCACATTTTGAGATTTGGTCAAATTTTCCTCATTTTGAAAATGACGTCACATTCTGAGATTTGGTCAAATTTTCCCAATTTTCAAAATGACGTCACATTTTGAAAATGACGTCACATTCTCAAATTTGCTTAAATTTCTCGCATTCTCAAATTCGTTTGATTCTGTCACATTTTCGAAATTAGTGAAATTCAACACATTTTCAAATTTGGTCAAAATTTTTCAAAGTGTCGTGGGGGATTTCCCCTTTTTTATTGATGACGTCATTTTCCCCAATTACATCACTTTCGGTTTCAACTTCCGGTCTCTTCCACGAATTTGATAACGCTACCAAGAATTTGAGGGTTCAAAAACTTCACATTTTAGCTTCACATTTGTGAAACTTTTGTGTGAAAAGTTTCACATTTTAGCTTCACATTTGTGAAACTTTTGTGTGAAAAGTTATTTGATTTGTGAAGATGCCTTACTCGTATTTGTGGAAAAATTAGTTATTATCAAGAATAAAAAAATAATAAATAAAAAATGGGAAATTGTATATCATCAAAAACAAATAATAAAAACAGCAGAGCTGACACGCACAGCGGTAATTCCAATAAGGATTCAGGAAAGGATACGAAGCCAGACACAAAGTTAGATTTAAATCTTCATGGTTATCCACCAATAAATTTTAGAAAGATTAAAAAAAGTGGTTTTAGAATCGGAGCTCATGTTGATGTTGGAATGAAAGATTTTGAAGCCGGGATGACGTTTGGGAAAAATAATATACATGAAATTCAGTTTTCAGAAAATAATAATCATTTAAAATTGTTAAAATCTTTAGAAAATGAAGAATCGACAAACAATATATCAAAAGAAAAAGATAAAATAATAAATACGCTTATGAGTAAAATAACCAGAAAAGACACAATTGGTAATCCTTCATCTTCAGAATAATTAATTTTATAATAAAATATATTATAAAATTATTCAGTTTGTTGGTGGTTCGTTTCGCTTCCATCTTTTTTATGCTTTTTAATAACATGTTTTCCAACTGTAACTCCACCAGATAATATTCCAAGATATGGTAAATATGGACTTAATTTTTCAACTACAGATTTTACATCTCTTTTTAATAATTTATCTTTCACCAGTTCTTTTTCCAATTCTTCACTGCTTTCAATTGCTTCTAATCCTCCTAATAAATCTGCAAATTTACTAATTAGTAAATCTGTTAAAAATACGTTTGCTTTTTCTGCTTGTTTTACTTCATATTTAGCATAAATTTTTAATATAACTTTATCACTTGATTTTTTCAAATTTTGCACCGATTGACTAATTTCACCATCTTCAGATAATTTTATCAATTCTTCGCGTTTTTTCATTACTTCTTTTTTAACATCTTGCATTTGCTTTTCTTCATTTGTCTCAATTTGCTGGACTTCTATATGATCACTATTTTCACTCATTTATTTTATAACCAAATGGAAAAATTAAATTAATTTCCAAGCATGAATATTTTTTTGTTTTTAACTTTTCTAAAATTTTATCCAATTCTGTGCGGTTGTCTGCGTCTAAATATTCTTGAATTATTGTTGTCATATCTTTTTTATTAGGATTATAAAATGTAACCAACTTTGAAATATTTTCTCTAAATGGTTTAGCAATAGATGTCAATTGTTGTGTAATTACAACAATGGAAAGATTATAATGTCAAGCACTAAATCCCAATTTAACCAACTCACTTGTTCTATTTTTAACATTTTTTCCACTTGCACAATCATCCAATATGATTAAACTTTTACTTCCTTTTGAAAAGTTAACTATAAATTCTAACTTATCTTCAACATTATTGTGATCACAAGGAATAGCAATAAAATCTTCATCTTTATCATATTTCCAATTTTCATAAGTTTTATTCCATTCAAATGTCGGACAAATTAAAAAAATATAATCAAAATAATTTTTATATTTATTTTCTATAAAATCTAAAAGATATTTTGTTTTTCCACAAGCAGTCATTCCAACAATTATCATATTAAATGGTTTTTTGTCATTCATTTTTTATTTATCTTGTTTTTAAAATTGAATTGAAGACAAATCTTTATTTACAATGTTTAACAATCCATCACTTATCACAAATATATAACACATTACATTTGCAGAAATAGCAGTTTTTTTAATTTCTAACAACAATCCAGACTGTTTGTTTACTAATTTTTTACCAGTTCCATAAACAAAGTTATCATCTAATGTTCTTAAATCCACGCATAATGCAAATGAATCTTTATAAAATTTTTCAATACTCATGACTGCGTCACAGTCAAAATATCAGCAGCGAAATATTCTAAATGCTTCTTCAAAAAATCTTCTTTTCGGCATACCTTGGGAATATATACTATTTGGTACTCCTTCAACACTAATTTTGACGTCTGTTATATTTGGATAAACAAATTGTTCACTATCTGTGATAGTTTTATTTCTAAATAACAGAACAACTGCTTTCATACTTTTCCGTGGGATATTTATGGATTCATTATGTAAAGTCGCGTCTTTATCCCATTCTACTGTTTTCATCAAAGTTACATAATTATATGATAATGATCTTCCTGCGGTGTAATTTGATAAAACATCAATTGCCAAGTCTTGGTTTTCAATCGTTTCATACTCTAATTCTAAATTTTCCAAAGTATATCCCCCAACACTTTGTCCTCTTTGTGCTTCCATAATTTCACTAGCTTTTGGAAAAGTTAAAATATATTGAAAATTGTTAATCATGCCATAAGGAACATATAAGCCATGATCTGTAAGTATTTTTTCTAATTTTAAGCACTGTTTTGTTCCATAAATATCATACATTAATTTATCAGAAACTTTTTCTGGACTACCACTTGTTGCTCCAGAGTCATCTTTTGAAATTAATTTTCTAAGATTCTCTCTCGCGATTCCATATTCAACCATATCTGCTCTTTCGAATTCAGGTTTCCAGAGATCTTTGTAAATTTCCAAAAGAGATTCTCCACTATTATCGTAAACAATTTCTCCAGCAAATTTAACAACCAATCTTTTCTTTAACAATTTTGATAAATTATTTAAAAACCACGATTTAGTATTTGCATTTTTGAAATTAAATAACAATTTTAATGAATCAGGAACAAGACACAAATTAGGATTTAATTTTGGGATATCTATATAAAGTTC